>CABHPR010139920.1:33477-74329 GCA_902168415.1 Peromyscus melanophrys | reverse complement strand
ACACACACACACACACACACACACACACACACACACACACACACACACACATCAGAAAGCAAAACTCATATTCTTGACCATCCAAGAATTACTGATGATATCAAGACTGTCATAATTGATGATGAATCTAATAGATAATTTTAATAAGAGTAACTTCTTCATAACAGCATACGTAGCTAAGATAACTATGTGCTCATTTGCTTTGATTTGTCTAAGTAAACAGACAAACAAACAAACAACAACATCAATGAAAGGCCACCAGGTCCAAAGAACTTTTTGGAAGAATGCAGTCAGTGACTTGTCCTGGCTTTGTTTCTGTCCTTTCTTTTCTTTCAGGGAGTAAAGAATGGAATGTGACCTCTATATTTTGGCAGTCAGTTCACAGTAAGCTGTGTTGTTTCCCAAGCTATTAAGATGGGTGATGCAACCTTTATATCTCTAATCAAGTACATAGTAAAGGGCTTAATTTTTTATTGCATAGGGAATGTCTATTCAGTTGAAAGCAAAAGCCCATGTTCTTTCTTAAAAGATAAAACAAAACAAAAATGAAAAATCAAGAGAGAGAAGGAACATGAAGTTGGCTGAATAGTGAGGTGGAGAGGATCTGAGAAAAAATGAGGAGGGAAAAGAATATGATCAAAATACTTTGTATGGAAAAAAAAGTCCCTTCTGCCTCTTGTGTAGCAAAGCACAGGAAAGCAATTCTGATGTGCTTCCTCAACGGGTACAGAGGAGAAGTGTTTTGAGAGAGATGGACAGGGAAGAAAGATATTCTTC
This sequence comes from Peromyscus melanophrys, assembly GCA_902168415.1. Lineage (NCBI taxonomy): Eukaryota > Metazoa > Chordata > Mammalia > Rodentia > Cricetidae > Peromyscus > Peromyscus melanophrys. The sequence continues at coordinate 73,552 of CABHPR010139920.1, read as the reverse complement.
CTTGTCAGGCAACAGAGTGAGTACTGTCAGGTTGCTCAGTGTGTGCCACATCAGCTCTAGGAGCTTTGAGAGAGAACTGACTTTTTTAACTCTGGAGATCTTGGAGACAGATCAAGTACTGGTTTGCAGGGTAATACAGTACACTGCATTGAAGGAAATCCACCTGGAGCAAAAACATTCTCTCCTGGACACTCTTTTACTACTTTTGAAGGTAGATGAAATCCTATCTGAACAAAAAAATTGATACAGATATGTATAGATAGGTAGTTAGGCAGGTAGCTAATACACACATAGGGTTTTTTTCCCTTCACAAGGACAAAACATTTGAATATAAGTTTATTATGTAAGGAGCAGTATATGTATGTATATTATTTATCTACCCCCTACCTGTCCAAGACAATTTATTTGAATTGTACGTATTCTATGCAAATGATCACTTGAAAAGATAAAAAACAAAGAAAAATGTTATGCAGGAAAAATTCTTTTTGAATACTGTAACAAACGATATGTATCTGAGTTGTGAGAAGGAGAATCTTATGATGATCCAGGTCACTCACCAAATAGCTCCAGGAGGAAAGTGCTTCTGAAATCTAATTTATAGTCTCAGTGGTGTCCATGCAATATTAAATAAATAAAAAAGAAACAATTGGAACACAGGGAAGATTACTTTCACAGAGACCATAAAACTAAAAATGACGAATAATGTGGGGGCCCCCAAGAACAGAATGAGCAGTCAATCAAGGCATTATTAGTTCCACAGCTTGAGATCTCCCCCTACAAGTTTAGAGAGAAAAAAACAAATGAAGAAAACACCATGAGTAAAAGCTGTAAGAAAACAGAGGCAAGAAAAAAATATCCAAGAGATAACATGTAACTTAGAGGGCAGTTTTTTTAAAATACCCCATAGGAAAATAGCAACAGAAATAAAGATAGTCGCATGCCTGTGTATGTCTTTCGGGAAGGGGTAGGTCAGAGGAAGTCAGGGTGAGAGGGCTGACTCTAGCTAGAATATCAGATTACCCTCACCAAGCAGAAAAAATGATTTCAACCTTAAATTTTTTCCTCATAATTATTGTATAGTTATATTTATCTTCACATATACCCAAGTTTGTTAATTCAACCTCATGGGGAATAGGAATATACTTCACAGAGTCTTCTGCCACTTACATTAGTTAGAAGACTTAAAAGATGGGAAACATTTTAAAAGCATATTAAGTAAATCATATATGAATGATTTTTAAGTTTTAAGTAAATCACATATAAATAATTATGCATGAGCTAAAGAAGGATAGAAGTCTCTTCTACTCTGAGAATTTGGCACTTTGAAACTATTGTTGATGGTCATCATGGGGCAGAGGTGGACTGTAGGGTGAATGAGAAAGAAATGCTGTTTCATCCTAACTATCTGCAGGTGCAAACGACTGAGACTCAATACTCCAGCTTGACTATCTGTGGGTGTCAAGGACTGTGAAGACCCAGGGCTGCTCCAGCTTGACTATCTGTGGTTTTAAAGGACTGTGAAGACCCAGGGCTGCATTACTGGAAAACAAGCAGAAAAGAGTTTCAAAAATGAGAAAGAAATGAATATTTTTTAAAGATGACTTTAAGAGCAAATTTGGCACATGAAGAAAGAGAATTTCTGAACTGGGACATAAATTGGAATATGTTATCTAGAGTACAGTATAGCACAAAGAACCCAAACCAGGGCTGGTATAGAAGAGAGAGCAGTTACAGAAGATAGAGTGAAAAGATTTAACATCTAGAGATCCAGAATTTGAGGAGAAAAGTGGAATGGCAGGTGATACGCAGGCGAATACTATTCAATAGCAGGTTAGACGTGGCAAAGGTAGGGCTGATGAATAGGATGACAAGGAGAAAGATCCAAACCAAAGCCACAGAGAAATGATAGAGCTGAGGTTGCATAAAAGAGCATTGGTTATGTGGGGCCGAGCATAAATATGTAGCACAAATGTCACCATCTCTCCTGGGGTAGAGGAGCAAAGATATGAAACACAATCTCATTTAAAGAGATGACAGTTAAGTGTTTCCCAGAGGTAATAAAAACTACAAGTATACAGGTGCCCAAAAGTCAATGACTCCCAAAAAGGATATATGAAGAGAAGAATACACTCAAACAGATTACAGGGAAGCTCCAGAAAATTAAAGTCAGGGAAGATGTTAAAAATGGGCAGAGAATAAAGGCAGATCATCCTCACAGAATCTATCATTACCTTCATAGTTAAATTCTGGACATGAATAGACTGAGAAGGGCAGAAATGTAGCTCAGTGGTGGAGCAGTTAACTAGTGTGTGTGAGGCCCTGGCCTCCATGTCTAGCATTGTGAAAAAGAGAAGAGGGGAGGGAGAGAAAGAGGGAGGGAGGGAAGGAAAAAGGGACAGTTGTGGAATGTTGTCTTCAATATACATCAAGAAAATAACTCGCAAGTTAGAATTAATTCTACATCCATTGAAATGTTTTGTTTTTTTTTGTACAATAATATACTTTATTATATAATAAACATACAATATATTACGCAATATAATAGTATTATATAATAACATGGTCTTATATATTTATTTCATAGATTCTTTTTTTTTTCTTTCCATATTTCTTTTTTTTTTATTTTATTTTAATATACAATTCAACTTTACCTATCAGCCATAGATTCCCCCCGTTCTCCCTCCTCCCATCCCGCCCACCTCCCCCCCCCCCCCCTCCCCCCCTCCCCCCCCCCCCCCCCCCCCGCCCTCCCGGCACCCCCCCACCACCACCACCCATTTCCATCTCCTCCAGGGCAAAGATTCCACCGAGGGTTGAGATCAACCTGGTGGACTCAGCCCAGGCAGGTCTAGGGTTTGTGTGAGCAAGAGTTGTTGGGACCAGGGATGGATGGAATACAGAGACAAGTGGCCAAACGAATGGAAACACATGAACTGTGAACCAATGGCTGAGGGGCCCCCAACTGGATCAGGCCCTCGGAATGGGTGAGACAGTTGATTGGCTTGATCTGTTTAGGAGGCATCCAGGCAGTTGGACCGGGTCCTGTGCTCAGTGCATGAATTGGCTGTTTGAAACCTGAGGCTTAGTAGAGACCCTTGGCCCAGCCTGGGAGGAGGGGACTAGACCATTGAAATGTTTTGTATGACTCAGATGAAATGAATTTTAAGCACATTAAAGTCGCATTAGGGGCCATTGTAAAACTTGTACTTTATTTAGAAGAAAATTATTCCAGATGGAGGAGCTGAACGGTAAAAGGAGATACAAAGCAGAGGAAGTGGGAAATACGTGGGTAACTCCAGATGAATTCAACTGTCAAAATTAAAAGGCAGTGCTTTTGGTATTTAAAAATTATATAATTATGATTTTGACAAAATGGCAAGAGATGAAAATGGTAAATAGTTAAATTTTAAAAGAGATCTTTGTAATAAGATGAGAATGAAAGTATCAAATAACATTAGATTTGGATGAATTAATCTGCATTTCAATTTCCAAACAATAGGTAAAGGATAAAAATAGATTATAAATTTCTAAAACTCCAGAAAAATATGATATACCAAATATGATCAGTTTAAAAGCAGTCAAGAAAGTACAGAGGGAGCAAGATCAGGAGAAAACAAAAGAAGGTGCTGGATTTAACCCTGCTCTGCCCATAGCTGTGCATTTCTTTGAATGGGAGTAACTTGACTATGGAATGGGTTGTTTGACAGCAATTGGTCAGGACTGAGGCAGAAAAAATCTAACTGTAGGTATGCATATTTTCATAAGAGACATGTCTTAGTTAGGGTTACTATTGCAGTGAAGAGACACCATGACCACGGCAACCCTTACAAAGGAAAACATTCGATTGGGTGACTTAAGTTCAGAGGTTTAGTTATCATCATGGCAGACATGGTGCTGAAGAGGTAGCTGATAGTTGCTGTAGGATGGTCTGTATGTCAAATTACTCTGATTGGTCAATAAATAAAACACTGATTGGCCAGTGGCTAGGCAGGAAGTATAGGCAGGACTAACAGAGAGGAGAAAAGAGCAGGAAGGTGGAAGGAGACACTGCCAGCCGCCGCCAGGACAAGCAGCATGTAAAGATGCCGGTAAGCCACAAGCCATGTGGCAAGGTATAGATTTATAGAAATGGATTAATTTAAGATATAAGGACAGTTAGCAAGAAGCCTGCCACAGCCATACAGTTTGTAAGCAATATAAGTCTCTGTGTTTACTTGGTTGGGTCTGAGCAGCTGTGGGACTGGCAGGTGAGAGAGATTTATCCTGACTGTGGCCAGGCAAGAAAACTCTTGCTACAGATAGTTCTACATCTTGTGCAGGCAATAGGAAGTGGTCTGTCTCACTGGGCATGGCTTAAGCATATATGAGAACTCAAAGCCTGCCTCTACAGTGACACACTTCCTCCAACAAGACCACACCTCCTCCAACAAGACCACACCTACTCCAACAAGGCCACACCTACTCCAACAAGGCCACACCTCCTAATAGTGCCACTTCTTTTGGGGGCCATTTTCTTTCAAACCACCACAACATATGCTAAGTGGCACAAAGTACAAAGTACCAGAAAGACTGTGATTAAAGAAAGTTACATAAATAAGCACGTTAGCAGCCAATCACAGTGGTGAATGAATGTAATCTTTGAAGTCAGGCTGACACAGAAGGATCATGAATTTGAGGTCAGTCTGGGCTAGGTAGCAAAAGCCCTGACAAAAATAAATGAACAATGAATCTATATGCTAGGCACTCAGTTCAGAAGCTGAAGATGAAGGAGGCTGGAGAGAGGCCTCACTGGTTAAGTGCACTTGCTGCTCTTGGAGAGGACCCAGGTTCAATTCCCAGAACCCGTGTGGAGGTACACAAACCATCTACACTCCAGTTCCAGGGATACAACAGGCACACAGGTCATGCACATTCATGTCGGCAGGCAAAACATTCAAACACATAAAGTAAAAATAAATGTATTTTTTAAGTTGTAGAATAATAAAGTAATCACCTAAAGTAGATTAAACTATAAAGTTAGAGACAGAAATTAATAAAAATAAATGTAAGTATATAACAGAAAAGTGCAATGCAGCTCGCCATGGAAAAGTTTACCCCAGGAGAAACACGCCCCTCTGTTGTTCAAGTTGACTGAGGTGGAACCAAGAGTAGGGAGTTAAGAGTAGGGATGGAGAGATTGGTGTCCCACCCTGGCTTCCGGGTCACTATGAAGTCAAGGATGACCTTGAAAGTCTTGCCCTTTGATTCTCCTGCCACCACTTCCTAAGTGATAGGATCACATGTGTGAACCACAACGCTCAGTTTTCATGGTCCCCAGCGCTCTGTGTATGCTAGCCAGTCATTCTACCAAATGAGCTACATCCCAGGCTTCCAAAACTTAACAACTACCATTAAAGGTACTGTTGACCCAATTTGGTCATAAGAGGCATCAAGTAAGTTCAAACATGGACTGATGGTAAAGTTTTAACAAATCCCACAATTAGGTGCCTTATTTTCTTGCCTGTAGATGCTCAGGAGAAGCTTCAATAGCCCTTGACCGCATGAATGTTTTCCTGCAGCTACTGAACTGTGGGCTGAGATGTTTAAAGAGGCCACCCTAGTTGAAACCTTGATGAGCATGCACGACGTTGATCTGCCTTGTATCTGAAGGCACTGTCGTTGCTCTGTCCAGAGTGTCTTGGGATATCTCAGGCTGGCCAGCAAACTTACAGTCACTTCACTTGCTTTGTCCCCAGTGTCAACTGTTCTGAAGGATTTTTAGTTGCTCTTAGAGGCTCCACTCTAAAATACCAGATTAACAGTGAGAATTCTGGGAATGCTCCATCACCTATATTTTAAGTTAAATCATCCCATGGCCATCTCTCAATTTTGACAAAATTTGATAACAGAATTAGAGTACATAGAGATGTTTCTATTAAGTATCTTGAAAAGACTAATGGGAAGTCTTGTTAAGACTACAGAATTGATCATTTTTGATGATGAAATAATTACTTTCTGTATTTTTATGAACTGTTAGGATGCTTTAGTAAAATTAGGTAAGATTTTAAATAACAAAACAATCTGTCTCTCTCATACAGATATTCATAGTTATTGATAAACACTCCTTAAGGTTATACTTTATATATGCACATACAAAGTGTGTATACTACAAATATATATTTATGTTTGTATGTCTACACACACACACACACACATACACACACACACACACACACACACACACACACACACACACACACACACACAAATTCTTAAGGCTGCAAGGACCTTAAAGTAAAACCATACCTCCCTCACAAAATCTTCATGATCTACTGTGAACTGTGGTTATTTCAAAACTATTTCCATTTTCATTTCCGTTTTAACCAGGTGAGTTGTGAGGAAGCACAAAGAAGCAAATCACTGGAGGTTAGCACCAGAGGAAGCTTAGGTTCCATTCAGCACCCTGCTAGGAAAAGGATTAATTTATAATCATAATAAAAAGCGACTAAGAAAAACAAACCTAATTTTGTTAACAAGTGTCCCTTGGTAATAATTATGTTGGAGCCAGAGGCCAATTTCCAGACCACTCTTGTCTGAGCAGCCCCATGTTCAGTCCTTTGCCCACACAAAGCTAGGGAAAGAGTGGCAATTGAAACATTTCAGGGAAAATGCCATTTTTTTCACCTAGTTGGTCACCAGAATGGTACTAAATTATCAAATTAATAAAATTGTTTTGGTTTTGGCTATTGGCTTGCTGTAAATTGCCTTTATTACGTTTTGTTATGTCCTTTGTATTCCTAATCTCTTCAACTTTTATCATGAAGGGGTGTTAGAGTTTGTCACAGGCTTTTTAAGCATCTAATGAGATGATCATATGTTTTCTTTCTTTCTGTTTATATGCTGTATTACATTGACAGATTTTCTTATGTTGAACCATCCCCACATGGCTGGGATGAAGCCTACTTGATCATGGTGAATGATCTTTTTGATGTGTTCTTGGATTCAGTTTGCAAGTATTTTATTGAGCATTTTTGTATCAATGTTCATGAGGGAGATTGGTCTGTAATTCTTTCTTTGTTGAGACTTTGTGTGGTTTGGGTATCAGGGTGACTGTGGCTTCATAAGAAGAATTTGGAAATGTTCTTTCTATTTTGTGAAATAATTTGAAGAGTATTGGTATTAACTCCCCTTTGAAAAGCTGTTAGAATTCTGCACTAAAACAGTCTAGCCCTGGGCTTTCTTTGGTTGGGAGATTTTAATGATTGCTTTCATTTCCTTAGAGTTTATAGGTCCATTTAAATTGTTTATCTGATCTTGATTTAACTTTGGCAAGTGGTATTTATCAAGAAAATTGTTCATTTCTTTTAGATTTTCCAATTTTGTGGAGAACAGGTTTTTGAAGTATGACATAATGATTCTTTGGATTTCCTCATTGTCTATTGCTATGTTTCTGATTTTATTAATTTGGATATTCTCTTTCTAACTTTTCCTTAGTTTGCATAAAGGTTTGTCTATTTTGTTGATTTTCTCAAAGAACCAACTCTTTGTTTCATTGATTCTTTATATTGTTCTCCTTGTTTCTGTTTTATTGATTCCAGCCCTCAGTTTAATTACTTCCTCCCATATACTCCTCTTGGGTATATTTGCTTCTTTTTTTTCTAGAGCTTTCTGGTATGCTGGGAAGTTTCTAGTATGAGGTCTCTCTAATTTCTTTATGAAGGCTTTCAGTGCTATTAACTTTTCTCCTAGCACCACTTTCATTGTGGCCTACTAGTTTGTTTGTTGTGCATTAATTTTCCTTGAATTCTAGGAAGACTTTAATTTCTTTCTTTATTTTTACATTGACCAATGGTCATTCAATAGAGAGTTGTTCAATGAGTTTGTAGCCTTCTGTTGTCTCTGATGTGGTTGAAATCCAGCTTTAATACATGGTCTGATAGGATTCGGAGAGAAACTCAAAGCAATTCCACTCAAAAATCAGGAACAAGTCATGACTGTCCACTCTCTCCACATATGTTCAATATAGTACTTGAAGTTCTAGCTAGAGCAATAAGACAGCTAAAGGAGATTACAAGGATACATATTGGAAATGAAGAAATCAAATATCGCAATTAACAGATGATACAATACTATACATAAGTGACCCCCAAAATTCTACCAGGAAACTCCTACAGTTGACAAACACCTTCAGCAAGGTGACTGGATACAAGATTAACTCAAAAAAAATCAACAGCCTGTAACTCACAAAAGATAGGTTGAGAAAGAAATCAGGGGAAAAATACCCTTCATAACAGCAACAAATAATATAAAGTATCTTGGGGTAACTTTAACCAAGCAAGTAAAAGGCCTGTATGACAATAACTTCAAGTCTTTGAAGATAGAAATTGAAGAAGATATCAGAATTCTCAACAGAGGAATCTCAAATGGCCTTGAAGCACTTAAAGAAATGTTCAACATCTTTAGCCATCAGGAAAATGCGAATCAAAAGGACTCAGATTCCATTGTATACCTGTCAGAATGGCTAAGATCAAAAACACAAGTAACAGTACATGCTGGCAAAAATGTGGAGCAAGGGGAACACTCCTCCATTGCTGGTGGTAGCACAAACTTGTACAGCCACTTTGGAAATCAATATGGTGGCTTCTTAGAAAATTAGGAATTGATCCAGCCATACTACTCTTGGGCATATTCCCAAAGAATGCTATATCCTACCACAAGGACACTTGCTCAACTATGTTAATAGAAGGTTTATGATATCCATAAACTGGAAGCAACCTAGATGTCCTTCAACTGAAGAATGGATAAAGAAAATGTGGTACATTTACACAATGGAGTATTACTCAGATGTTAAAAAAGAAATAACACTGTGAAATTTGCAGGCAAATGGATGGAACTAGAAAAAAAAAATCATCCTGAGTGAGGTAACGCAGGCCCAGAAGGACAAACATGATATGAAATAACTTACTAGCCATAAAGTAAATAATAATTATTCTACCATCCACAGACCCAGAGAGGCTAAGTAACAAGGAGGGCTCAAGGGTGTTGCAGGATAGTTGATCACACTGTGAACCTCAAGATTGTGTTAATTAAATAAAAATCTGAGGTCAGAGGCTGAGCCAGGAAATAGCCATAGAGGGGTAAGTGAAGTCAAGAAGACAGATAGAGAAACTCATAGGAAGTAGAAGGCATGAACTTAGAGTTTTGCTGTTCCTTTTGGATTGAAATGGAGAAAAAAGAACTCTCTTGAGATGCAGACTAAGGAGGAAGTTCAATTAGTTGCTCTTCAATCTCTCTGAGCTAACAGGTTTTCACTCTAGCCTCTGACTCCCAAGCCTTTATTGGTAAAATTGTAAGATATAAATTTAGATAAAAAACAATTGGTGCCCAATGTGGGGCCCTAGGTCATTCCAGCTGGTGCTGTAGCTTCTTCCAACACCACTCTTCCACATGTGCACAGGAGACACTCCATTCCCAAGTGCTGCCTCTGTTCACTCTGACCCCAAGTGCAGCCACTGCTGGCTGCTCCACACAGTCCCACTGACACTGTTACCACGACTGCTGTGGACAAACTGAAAAGTCAGCAGAATTGATGAGAAACCTGGGAAGTCCTTAAGGAGAGAGCTAAATAATACTAAATCTTTCCCACATAAGGATGGGAAATACCACAATGCAGGGAGTTAGGACTCTGTATAGTGCTATTTTAGATGGCTTGAAAATAGAAGCAGAAAATGGAAAGATAAATGACTTAACTGAGACTGATATAATACTGATTATAAGTACTATCAGTCTGGTTATTAATATTTTATCAATAATAGTCATAGTGGATTTTTTATGCCAAATGTGAAAACTTGACTGATAAGATAATAGCCTTAGAAAGATTTATTAATGAAAATAAGAAAAATACTCAGACACAGATGGAGGAATTTAGAGAAGAACCTACCTTACCACCATATAATAAAACTGAAGAGGGGCAGACCAAGATTATTAGAAAACAACCTTATTTTATCCAGTTACTGTACAAGAATAACCAGGAGATGATAGATGCCTCCAAGATTATCAGGAAATTAGATGGAATCCTATAGAAATAGTAGATTTGAGGAGATTTAAGGAAGTGGTCATTTCATATGGTATTCATTCACCCTGTGTGAAGCAGATATTAAATTCCTGGGCAACTCAGGACAGAATTATCCCCCAAGACTGGAAAGATTTAGATACGACAATATTGGAGGCTGGTCCTCAGTTACAATGGGAAACATGGTAGAAAGAGGGGGCTAGGGCCAAGAACAATGAAATAGGGCTATAGGTAATGATATTTCCCAAGATTAGTTACTAGGTGAGGGTCAATAAACTGAGTTGTAGAGGCAGATTGACTTTGATGATCACTCTTTGGCCCTATGTTGTCTAGCCACTTTAAAAAGTTGAAGAATCAGGAATGAGGTCTGAGTCATTTACTAAAATTACACAAGGCCCAAAAGAAGCCTTCACTGATTTTTTGTAAAGATTGACTTCATTTGTAAATAGAATAGTATCTGATTCAGAAGTTAGACAAATATTAGTTGAATCTTTGGCCTTTGAAAATACTAATTTAGAATGCAAAAGGGTGATTAGGCCTTTAAAGATAAGATGAGCACCAATAGATGAATGGATTAGAAATACGGTTGATTTTGGATCTCACACTTATGATGTTGCTTTGATAGAAGACGTAATTCTAGATATTTTAAGAAAAATCAAAATGTCAGGTGTTTTAATTGTGGTAAAAAAAGGTCATTTGAAAAGAGATTGTAGGCAAGGTGTTCCTAGAAACAATGTTTTTTCTAGAGATAATCCAAATAAAAGGCCCCAGCCTTCTGGGGTAAGCAAAAGGTGTGGCAAAGGCCTGGTTTGGACTAATTAGTTCAGATCAACAAGGGACAGGCAAGGTAACCTTTTGCCATTGGGAAATGCCTTAGGGGGCCTCTCACAAGCCCCAATATCAAATTTCATTCAGTCATTCCCTGCCATCATTATAGAAATTCATTCACAGAGCAGTTAAAAGCTTTAATGCCTGTTGTCGAGAACAATACTGCTCTGGATGTAATCAATGACAGAACAGCTTCAGTAGATAAAACAAAAATTTCAGAAGAGACCATAAAACAAGTGTTTTAGCACACTTCTATAAATGATCAAAGACCAAAGCTAAAATTACAAATAAATGGCATTGTAATAGAAGGATTACTGGACATGGGTGCAGATGTAACCATAATTTCACCAAAATCTTGGCATCCAGATTGGTCTCTTCAGGAAGTAAATATTCAGCTTTTAGGGATTGGAACTTTGTCTCGGGTAAAATAAAGTACAAGATGAGTTGAATGTATAGGGCCAGAAGAGCAGACAGGAAAATTAAAGCCATATGTGGCTAACATGGCAATGAATTTATGGGGACATGATTTGTTGCAGCAATGGAAAACACAGATTAACATTCCTCCAATCTCAGAAACAAATCATTAAATAAAGAATGCTTCTGAGAGAACTCTTAAAAGATATTATCAAGAACAGTGATAGACCATTCAGTTTGTACATAAGCACATTGCTCTTTCAAAGCACGTAAGTACAACAGCTATTGATCTTTCAAAGGTACCAATAGCCCTACCTTTAAAATGGTTAACTGACAAACCTGTATGGGTGGAACAATGGCCTTTGACATCAGAAAAATGATAGGCACTGGAACAGTTGGTACAGGAGCAGATAAAGGCTCAACATATTGAAGAATTAACCAGTTCTTGGAATTCTATATTGTCATTAAAAAGAAATCTGGAAAATGGAGAATGGTAACAGATCTGAGAGCCATAATTAAGGTGATCCAGTCAATGGACTCTTTACAGCCTGGAATTCCTTGCCTTCTTTAGTACCAAAGGGGTGATTCATTATAGTGATTGATTTAAAAGACTACTTTTTTTGCTATACCTTCACAAGAATAGGATAGAGAAAAATTTGCCTTCACAGTGCCCACTTACAGTAATTTTCAAACTGTTATAAGGCACTGGTGAAGGGTCTTGCCAAAAGGAATGTTACAAAGCTCCACCTTGTGTCAATATTTTGTAAACTAGCTGTTAGAAATAATTCATAAACAGTTTATTCAATCTATAATCACCATTATATGGATGATACCTTACTGGCTGATTCAGAAGCAGATACCTTAGAAAAAATGTTTGATGAAGTAAGGATAATTTTGCCTTTTGGGGGATTAGGAATTACTCCTGAGAAAATAGAAAGAGGAGATTCTATTAATTATCTAGGACATAATATAGTTTTATAGAAAATTCAACCATAGAAAATATAAACTAGGAGAGATCAATTACAGATTTTTAATAAATTTCAAAAATTGCTGGGAGATATTACCTGCTTATGACCCACAATTGGATTAACTACTCAAGAGCTGAGTAGTCTACGTCAAACCTTACAAGGTGAAAAGGACTTAAATAGGCCAAGAAAATTATCAACTGAAACTGAGAGAGAATTGGCTCTGGTAGAAAAGAAATTACAGGATGCACACATGAATCACTTAGATCCAGAGCTTGATGGTATTCTGGTTATTTTACCTTTTATGTATTCATCCATAGGAATTCTTATGCAGAGAGAAGTTAATATATTAGAATAGACTTTTTACCACAAAAATAGAGTAAAATATTGAAGACCTATGTAGAAAAGGATTCTAAACTATTTCTGAAAAGAAAAATGAGACTTCATCAGTTAGCAGGAATAGACCTAGCAGAAATTGTGGTATCTTTACTAATGCTGAACTTGCCTCACTATGGGCAGAAAATGAACATTGAGCTTGCAGTAATTTTTTTTTTTTTTGGAGAGATTAGCAACAAATATTCCCAAAGCAAGAGACTTCAGTTTATAAAAGGAACTAATTGGATTCTCCCTCATATAGTGAGAGGAGCACCAACTTCTGGAGCCCTACATTCTATACTGATGCAAATTAATCAGGAAAGGCAGGCTACAAGTCAGGAAAAATATGTAAAGTGGGTCAAAGCCCTTATGATTCAGTTAAAAAATCAGACTTATATGCTATTCTCATGGTATTGCTAGATTTTCAGGAACCTCTTAATATAATTACTGACTCTCAATATGCAGAGAGTTGTTTTACATATTGAAACTACTGAACTTATTCCAAATGATTCAAAATTAATTTTTGTTATTTGATCAATTGCAAGAAATAAACAGAATAGGAATCATGCCTTGTACATAACACATAACAGATCCCATACAGGTCTACCAGGCCCTCTAACACAAGGTAATGATGAAACTGACCAGCTATTCGTAGGAAATGTGCTAGAAACCCCAGAATTTCATAAGAAACACTGTGTTAATAGCAAAGGTTTGAGGAAAGGTTTTTTTTTTTTTAACTTGGCATCAAGCCAAAGAAATTATAAGGAAATGTCCTACTTTTTCTTTGTTTAGCCAAACTCCATTACCTGCAGGAAGTAATCCAAAGGGTACTCAAATAAATAGAATTTGGCAAAGGGGAATGTTTCACTTTTGTAGAGTATGGAAAATTAAAGTATGTGTACCATACCATAGATACATATTCAGGATTTCAATGGGCAATTGCTCTAAGATCTGAATGGGCTGATTCTGTAATTACACATTTTTTACAAGTTATGGCCATTATGGGGACACCTGTGCAAATTAAGACTGAAAATACTCCAGTATATGTCCCTAGTAAAATGGAATGGGTTTTTTTGCATATTACAACATCAAGCATATTACAGATATATCACACAATCCTATAGGACAAGCAGTTATAGAAAGATCTAATCATACTTTAAAAGATATACTTAATAAAGAGGAAGTGGTAATAAAGACCCCCCCAGAGATAGATTACATAGTACTTTATTAACTTTAATTTTTTAAAAAGTTAATGAGAAAGGAATGACAGCTGTGGAGAGACCTTGGTTAATAGAAAAAAAAAGACAATTAAATCAGCCTGTGTATTTAAAAAAAGTGTTGGAAACTGAGTATATGTTACTGTGGTGATATTTTAATTGTACTGAAATGTGATTTTATTTGTATGTTAAAAAATAAAGTTGCCTGGGGGTCAGAGCTAATAGCAAGCCATAGCAGAAACTTGGAAGGCAGAGCTAGGTGGATCTCTGTGTGTTCAAGGATACAGCCTGTAGCAGGAATCTTAAAAGTTCTTATTAATAAAATCAAACCCAGAGCCAGGTATTGGGGTGAACACTGGAAGGTCAGAGAGACAGAATGAGCCACAGCTACCTCACCTTGCCAGTTCCTCAGCTGGTCCTGTTTCCTCAGACTGGATGCCCCTGAGTCATCATCCAGAATGAATCTCAGCTGAACTGCTGCTCGAAAGCCTGACTGCTTAACCAGCCAAATGCTTAACCAGGCCAAATGCTTAACCAGGCCAAATGCTTCTAGTTTCTGGTCCTCACGCCTTATATACTTTTCTGCTTTCTACCACAACTCCCTGGGATTAAAGACTTGCTTTCTGGGATTAAAGACGTGTGTCACCATGCCTGGCCATTTCCAATGTGGCCTTGAACTCACAGAGATCCAGAGGGATTTCTGTCTCTGGAATGCTAGGATTAAAGGCATGTGTTACCACTGCTTATCCTCATGTTTAATATTGTGGCTGTCCTGTTCTCTGACCCCAGATAAGTTTATTAGTACACACAATATTTTGGGGAACACAATACCACAACAGCCAGCATGGAGACACACGCCTTTAATCTCAATACCAACCATAGAAGACCTGGAGGTCTGTACAGACAGGCAGTGACGAGGAGGTCATGTGGTTGGGCTTACAACCAATGAGAAGGCAGAATAGAAAGTCTATAAAACAGACAAACAGACAGGAAGTAATTCTCTTGCTGAGGAGGACAACAGTAGCAGTGAAGGGTAAGCTCTGACCTCTTGGGCTTTCATCTCTGCATTGGCTCTGTGTTTCTTATTTAATAAGATGGTTACTTCTACATGTTACATTGGTGAAGAGGTTTTGCTTTTGTTTCCATAGAAGAAGAAAAGATATGGATACCATCAAGATTGATAGAGATTAGATCTGAACAGGAGAGACCTCCTGACCTTATAAGACTAAGAAATGCCTTTTATTTATTCAGGTATGAAAAAAATAAAAATAAAAAATAACATTGTATTTGAATGGTAATTTACCAAAGGCACACATACCTTCCTGGTATAAAATTAAAAGTGGTTTTCTTAAACCATGTGTGTTAATTCCATGTTAGAATGCGAGACTATAGATTGCCATGTGGTCCATGCCATCTTGGACATCAGCATTTGAGTTTTCTTCTTAAATAAAAGGGTATATTTTTGTTGTTTGGCATTAAAGACTCAATTAAGAGATTTAAAATGTTGTAAGTAAAGTTAAAGAATTACTACAGTTCAAGCTTGTTTTCTAAATATTTAAGAGTTAGACTGATTTGGAGCTGAGTTAAAATATTTGAGCAGGACAATGATAGCCGATGCCTTTATTCCTAACAGAGACAGATGGATCTCTGTAAGTTGGTTGTTTTCTAAATTGTAGAGTTACAGTGAACAAGGTGGTGTTGGTGCATGCCTTTAATCCCACCACCACACAGGGACGAAACTCAGATATAACTCCTCAATGGTATGTTTGCATATCATATTTATAGATTATTATTTAAAAAAAACCCTCTACAGGGTTACTAGAAAGGCAGGCTGAAATTCAAAGTAAATGTTCTTTGTGATATAAAAATAAATACACTTAAACATTGAATTTATATATAAAAATAAAGAAGAATATAGGTATATTTATCCACACATACTGAGGTATCTCTAGTTTCAAATTTTCCATTTTTTTAACATCAAAAAATAGTAATAGTTTCTGTTGCCAAAAAATTTTGCTTTAACAAAGATATAAACTGTCAAAAAAGGAACTCCCCAAAGTTAGGGTTGGGGCAGGGTTTTGTTTTTGTTTTCCCAGTAGAATAAAAGCATTTAACTAAGGAATCAGGAGGTCACTTCTTCTGAAGAAGAAGTACAAGTCATCAAGAGAAAATATCCCAAGAAAAAGAGTAAATTGGCCTACTTCCAGCAGGGTAGAATTTCATAAATCTTCCCAAATGCTTGTTTCTGTTGCTTTCTACAGACATAAAAGGCAAATGGTCTTTTTGTGGTCCCAATTCAATTAAAATTTGAAGCTGGTTTTCGAGTTAGAGGGTGGCTTTCTCCTTCTCTAAACCAACTCATGCTTGTTAAAAGAAAATCCAAACTCTCTGTCTCGTATCAGAAGAGCCACCTGGTATGAGACAGAAGAAAACAAAAGTTAAGGGACTATTCTGTTGTCATTAATCTCATTATCCTTTGGTTTTAATTTGATTTTTAAAAACTTTTCTTAAGATATTAATATTATCTCAAAATCTATAAAATTATTATGTATATATAAACTTTTTGCCCTGATATTAGTGGTCATATAAAGTACTAACTAATTCTAAAAATAAACTTCATCTAGCTTCCTGTATGCATTTTTGGGTTTGAATCTGAAGCAGTCTCAATACCAACCATAGAAGACCTGGAGATCTGTACAGACAGGCAGTGACGAGGCAGTCACGTAGTTGGGTTTACAACCAATGAGAAGGAAGAACAAGGACTCTTTATTAGAGAAACGCACAGAAAGTAATTCCCCTTTCAGAGAGGTCTCTTGGTGGGAGAGGCTAGCTGGCGGAAAAGCGGGTAAGACTCTTAGCTCTGACCTCTTTGGCTTTCATCTTTACATTGGCTCTGTGTCTCTTAATTAATAAGGTGGTTGGTTACATCTACAGCAGGTAACTAGGAACTAAGTTCATATACCACAGATGTATTGACCAGATTGCGGTCCTTAAACCTCTTGGAGATCAGCTGCACATGACATTTATAATATTTAAGCTTTCTGCAGTGAACTGTGACCATTTCTTGCAGTGACTTTTGAGATCTCTAAGAAGACGATGGGCCCTGCAGTGATAAATCTGCCTGGATTGTGATAATACCACTAAGGTGACAAACACCACCCAAAGATCAGCTTCAGACTACAAAATGCTCAGGACAACTTCAAAGTGGTTAGCTAGGATGGTCCAGCCTCACAGACTACTCCATCCAGGATTTCAGATAAGCCCTGCATTTTTCCATCACACAGAGACTGGACAAAAAAAAAAAAAAAGATACAATTAGCTCTCGGAGGACTTAACCATTATCTTAATTTTCTTGGGGTCCCCTAAAGATGTTGTTGCCCCAGACAGCAGGAAGTAATTTTAATAACACAGCAGCCACATTCCCTATAGGTGGGTGGGTGGGTGGTTTTGGGTCATTTGGTGGGTCATGGACATTTGTCATCATTTAGGGGAGTTGGTTTCAAGTTGATATTGGTCATGGTCAAGGAGGAAACTACACAAAAGAAGTTAGATTAAGGGATTTCTTTCTTTTCCTTTCCTCTATCCTCCTTTCTCTTTTATCTAAAAAAAATAATAACGGGGGTGGGGGGGCAGGATATAAGAATGATAGGCTAAAAGGGTAGATTATTGAATATACTTTTAGACTAAAAAGCATCTACTAGTCTCAAATATTTTACGTTGGTATAGATTTTTGTATATTGATGCAAAATTTAGGTTATTTTTGTTACAACATAATGTATTATACCTATGTGATTCATTTAAAATTGTGATGTAAAGTTATAAAGCTACTATTACAAACTGTTTAAGATAATTAAGATAACAATCACTTGTAGTAAGGGTTTAGATGTGGACCCTTTATTTGACCTCATATATTTTAGATAGATGGGTGGTCTTCAAACATTTTAGAGATCTACAGAATGTGACATTAAGATGTTTTAACAATGTAAGGCTTTTTATGGCAGTGAGATACATCTGCTCCTGGCAGCACAATCTACTAGAGAAGATGATCTACATCAAAGAACCTCCATGCAGAGTTTGCTTTAAATGTGACAAAGCTAGCTACTGGGTAAGAAACTGCCCTTGCCTCGATTGCTGACAGTATACTGTCCAAATTGGACAAGCAGGACACAAAGGAAGTCAACTGCAGAACTTTTCAAGACAAGCTAGGCCAATCCTTCAAAATTCCTGCTTCACAGAAAAGTCTATCAGATATTCTAGGTCCGTAGGCCAAAGATGGATGCTCCAATGTTGCAGAGGAACCATGGGTGACTGTCCAGTCAGCCAGCTGACTCTGTCATTTCTATAGTTTTGGAAGTTGCTTGCTCTGCACTTCCTGTTTACTCAGGCAATATTTTATCCTTCTTTGGTCTCTGGTGGGGATGAAGACTAAATAGTTATAGGTTTACAGTTTTTCCTTTTTACCAAATTCAGCAAATACAAATGGACTGGACATTGTGAATGTAATTCCTACATGATAATTGTTCTTATTGTATATAGTATTACTGTGTTAAAGTTAAAAACCTTTCTTTTTTTATTTAGATGAAAAGGGGGAAATGTTGTGGGACATTTGATCACACTGTGAAACCTGAGATTGTGCTAATTAAATAAAAACCTGAGGTCAGGAGGCAGAGCTGGCGGCTAGTTGACAGAAAGTAGCCATAGAGGGTAAAGAGGAAGTCAGGAAGATGGATAGAGAAACTCACAGGAAATAGAAGGGAGCAACTTAGAGCTTGATGGCCTCCTTTGGATTGGAATGGAGGAAAAAGAGGTCTCTTTCTGAGACACCTCTAGGAGGAAGGTCAATTACTTGCTCCTCAACCTCTCTGAGCTAGCAGGTTTTCATCCCAGCCTCTGACTCCCGAGTCTTTATTGATACAAATCATAAGACGTAAATTTAGATAAAAACAACACAAGGGGGAGTGTGGTAGTATTGTGTTCCCCAAAATATTGTGTATGCTAATAAACTTATCTGGGGTCAGAGAACAGGACAGCCACAATATTAAACATAGAGGTTAGGCAGTGGTAGCATACGCCTTTAATCCTAGCATTCCAGAGACAGAAATCCCTCTGGATCTCTGTGAGTTCAAGGCCACATGGGAAACAGCCAGGCATGGTGACCCACACCTTTAATCCCAGAAAGCACGCCTTCAATCCCAGGGAGTGGTGGTAGAAAGCAGAAAGGTATATAAAGCGTGAGGACCAGAAACTAGAAGCATTTGGCCTGGAGAGGCCTTTGGCCTGGAGAAGCATGTGTCTGGTTAAGCTTTCAGGCTTCTAGCAGCAGTTCAGCTGAGAGCCATTCGGATATGAGGACACAGAGGCTTCCAGTCTGAGGAAACAAGACCAGCCGAGAAGTTGGCCAGGTGAGGTTAGCTGTGGTTTATTCTGTCTCTCTGACCTTCCAGCATTTACCCCAATACCTGGCTCAGATTTGTTTTATTAATAAGACTGTTTAAGACTCATGCTACAGGGGAGAAACACATGAATCTCCCTGGGAAGTGGTAATAGAATAAATATCATGGTAGACTGGAGGCAGATGGGGAGAGGAACTGGAGGGACCAGATTGGAGGAGAATGGAGGCAGAGAGCACTAGGAGAGCAACTGGAATTGGGGAGCATCTCTGGGATGAGCTAGAAGCTCAGTGCAATGGAAACTCCCAGGAATCTGTGGGGGTGACCCTAGCTAAGATTCCTAGCAATGGTAGATATTGAAGCTGAACTCGCCATCTCTAGTAACCAGGCATGGCTTCCAGCAGAGCAATTGTGGGATGATCAACCAATGACTGGTTCAGCTTGAGACCCATACCATGAAAGGGAGCCCACCTCTGACACTACCTGGAGGGCCAGGAACCAGAAGCAACATAGTTCAGATACCTAGGCTAGAACCAAATACCATGAGAAAAAACAAACCAAAAAACAAACAAAAGAAACACTAATGAAATAATTCTTTTGTTTTGTTTTGTTTTGTTGGTTTTTTTTTGTTTGTTTGTTTGTTTTGTTTTTCGAGACAGGGTTTCTCTGTGTAGCCATGGCTGTCCTGGATCTCGCTCTGTAGACCAGGCTGGCCTCAAATTCACAGAGATCTGCTTGGCTCTGCCTCCCAAGTGCTGGGATTAAAGGCATGCGCTACCACTGCCTGACTTGAAATAATTCTTAATGATATTCTGTTATACTTGTAGACTGGAGCCTAGGATAATTGTTATCAGAGAGGCTTCATCTAATAACTGATGGGAACAGATGCAGAGACTCACAGCCAAACACTAAGCAGAGCTCAGGGAATTCTTCAAAAGAGGGAAAGGAAGGAGCCAGAGAGTCAAGGATACCACAAGAAAACCCACAGAATCAACTAATCTGAGCTCACAGGGGCTCATAGACACCAAACTGACAGTCAGGGAGCCTGCATGGGTCTGACCTAGGCCTTCTGCATATATGCTATGGTTGTGTAGCTTGGTCTTCTTGTGGGACTCTTAACAGTGGGAGTGGGGCTGTTCCTGACTCCTTTTGCTTGTTTTGGGGACCTTTTCCTCCTACTGGGATGCCTTATCCAGCCTTCCTAGGAGTGTAATTTGATATGCAGTGTTTGGTTGATATCCCTGGGAGGCCTGCACTTTCCTGAAGGGAAAGAAAAAGTGGGTCAGAGGTGGGAGGGAAACTGTGGTGGGATATAATATGTGAGAAAAGAATAAATAAAAAATAGTTTTGGAATCCATTGGCATAGTTTTCCAATACATGAATGCTTAGGGCGTTCACCCTTAGATGCCCTACACACAGAACATTGTCCCAGAGAGAGTTGGCTTACATGCCACACAGTCAAAAATCAATGAGCCAATTTCAGACTGATTAAAGGCTGATCTCAAAGCAGGCAAGGGGTTCTCAACAACACACACACACACACACACACACACACACACACACACACACACAGCACAGTTTATAAGGAAATCATTAGTAAACTGCAAATTTCTCCTCATCTAAAGAGATCATTTAGAGAGTGAAAAGGCAAGCCTCAATGAGAAGACTGCAATATTTTCATTGACAACGAACTCACATCCAGAATATTTCAGTCACATCTACATGTTTATAAGGAATATAAACACATGCTAAATAAAATATCAATGCAAAATTAGAAATGTATTACACATACACACTCATACACACACACAACACACACACACACACACACACACACACACACACACACACATACATTCACCCATAGACTCACTCACATATTTAAATCACACTCCCACACCACCCACACAATATCCTAAAGACCAATAAATAAATGAAAGTGGAAAGCTAGTGAGCACTGTCAGTCACCAGGAAAATACTAGCTGAAACTAATATAAAGGACATAATATAAAGGTTAAGGACATGGCTCATCATATTAAGGGTTTCCCACAAGACAGGGAAAGTCAGAGTTTGAATCCTCAGAACCCAACACTCAGTAGATGGATATGGGGATTCCTGGGGCAAGCTAGGTAGCTAGACTAGCCAAATTGATGCGCTCTGGGTTCAACTAAGA
Organism: Peromyscus melanophrys; assembly: GCA_902168415.1. Classification (NCBI taxonomy): domain Eukaryota; kingdom Metazoa; phylum Chordata; class Mammalia; order Rodentia; family Cricetidae; genus Peromyscus; species Peromyscus melanophrys. Next base: position 52,139 of record CABHPR010139920.1, on the reverse strand, counting down.
TCCTGTCAGAAAAGTGATCAGGGAGGACATTTAATGTTAACCTCTAGCCTCTGCATGCATGTACACAGGTGTACATGTGTACTATACACACGTGCACATTCCAAAATCCCCTAACCCAAGTAAGATCCTGTTATAAACCTAACAGAATGGCTATAAGAGGATAACCTGGCATTATGTTAGTAAAGTTTTATAAAGGAGGTAATTCTTATAAAGTGCTCATTGGAGAATAAATCAACATGATAGTTTTCAGTAGTATCTACAAGAGCTGAACGTAGGTATACTCAATGACTCAGTATTCCACTCCCAAATATGCTTGTATTTGGGACAATCACAAAGATTTTCACATCATATTCATAGTGATTGTAAATTTGAAGCAGCCACAGTGTCCATGGACAGTGAAGTGGACAGAAAAAGCGTGGATATCCAGGTAATGGATTAATAAGGTAGTGAGTAAGCAAATGCTCCCCATACCACACTTGGATAATCTCAGAAACACTTTCAGAAAATAAAACAAAACAAATGGAATAAGACATACCTCCATTTATTTAAAGTTAAAGAATAAACAGCACTAGTCTGTGATGCTTGGAGTTAGGAGAGCTAGTCACTGTGGGTGGGCTTTGTGAAGTTTCTGCATCAGGAGTTCGGGAAGGCCTCATTTTTGATGGGTTGTTTGTTACACAAACATGTTTATTTTCTACAAACCATTACATTTTATTTCTATGAATTGTGTACGTTTCCTTCGTCATACATCAAGCAATGTCAACACGCTTTGTTTTGTGTGTATCAAAGTTTGGAACATTCAAGCAATCATTTAAAGGGCAGGATAATGTGGGAGGAGTGGACTGTAAAGGCTGAAGAAATAAGTGGTTAAATACTTGGGAGTTACTGTAGGTCGTGAAAAAAATAAGAGAAATCTGTAAACCTTGTCTCAGAGTCTAAATTTCTATAGCTTTCTTGTCAGTAAATCTTAATTTGTGGTAAAATCTGGGTAGGGAAGTAAATGATATTTGATAAAGGACAAGGAAAAATGTGTCCTCAAAAGTATAACCCAATTGTGTGTGTGTGTGTGTGTGTGTGTGTGTGTGTGTGTGTGTGTGTGTTTTATAACATTTTCACGTTAACATCTAAAGCTTAGATTCTGCATGAGTGAAGCAGAAGGTTTTAACATATATGAACCTGTTCCTTTGCTGAGATGTGCATGTCAGTTGAGCAGGCTGTGAGGTGGCTGTGGAGTTCTGTCCCTTAGCAGCTAAAGTCATCACACAGCTCTCTCATCAGTCTGGAAGCACAGTCGTCATGGAAGGTCGGATGAGCATGAGGGAGGCAACCCAGTGGTGGAGAGCTTGCCTAGTAGGTGCATGGCTTTGTGTTCAGTCCTCAGTGTAGGAAAAAGAAAGTTCTAATAATGTGCATTACTTAAATCATTTAAATTATCTGACTCTACATTATCATTTTCTTTCTCATCACAAACCATGGTCCACTAGTGGTTCAGCAGAAAATTATGGAATTATGGATCTCTTTCAATATGGCAGGTAACATTCCAGACTGGATAATAATCTCTTTGTGAGAACCAGTGCACACGTATTGGATATATTTCACTGTTACAAGAGATTCTTTTAATAGAGGAAATTATAAGCATGAGAGAAGGGATATGAATTGGGGAGGAATGGACTTGGAGTTTTCTACAATGTGAATTAGGATGACTCTACAATTTGCTAAAATAAAAATCATAGAAAATCAGCCTCAAAGGGTGGAAGGATTAGGAATTATTCATTTTTGGACTTACTTGTTAGGTTGAAAATACTATTAGACATCCAAGCAGGTGAACATCTGGCCCTCTCATTAAAAAGTGGTCCAGCCTGAAGGTATACACACAAGTGGGCTTTAAAATCACAGGACTGGGTGCAGAACAGCAGCCACTAGAGACTTCCTACCTCTGTGAATACTCAAATCTAATGGGGGGGGCAAGATCCTATCTATAATCCACCTAATCACTTCCTGTCTCCACCTCCAGATTGTGCTGGGATTAAAGGTGTGAGCCACCACTGCCTGGCTTCCATGGTTAACTAGTGGTTAACTCTGCCCTCTTATTTACAGAACACAAACAAAATATTTGTCAGAACACAAACAAAATATCACACAATAGACAAGAGAAAGGGGGAAGGGGTATTTGTCCCAGAATGACAAAGGACCGCCTCTGGATAGAGGGGAGACAGACGTGGCACATAGGAAAACGGTGGTGTATAAAGATACAAGGTGAAGCCCCATGTTAGGACAAGGTGTTTGATTTTAACTGGACATGTTAATTAGGTGAGCCAAAGGGGACATTTGATGGCTGGACTTCAATCCTTTGACAGCTGGACTTTGGTAGTCAGCCTCAGAAAGAGGAAGTGGTCGAATAAAGGAATAAGCCTTGGTGACTAGCTTTAGGAATGTAATCTAATGGTTTTCAGCAAGGTAGAGGGGACGGGAGAGAAGGGCAAGGCCTGCCAGAGCCACTTGGTTGAGTGGGCTAGTGTCCCTTCAAGTGCCAAAGGTCGGGGAATGAGAGAAAGAGCCATCTGCAAAATAAATAAAATAAATAAAAAATTCCTCCATTATTAACTTACCCCTGCTCCCCATTCTAGGTTCTAGGTCAGGCAGGAGTCTAATCAGTTGAAAGCAGAAGTGTGTGTGGTGACTGGTAGGGATGGCCATCAGGAAGGAGAAGGAGCTGCTTTTTCTGCAACTGACTGTGAATAGGGTGTGGTTTGGAAACTCCTTCTCCTGTGTATATGACAAACTGGGTTTATTGGCAAATGCTACCCTTTGAGCTGCCTGCTGGTCATGGGGAGTCCATTGCAAATGGACACCACCTGCTGTTTCCACCTCACAGAGAACCATGTGGAGAAGCAATAGCCTGCTCATCTACAAGCAGAGTGTTACAGACATCAGGGAACACAGGCAACCATGCTCAGGAGTTCCAGAGGCTGCTACAGCAGCAAGGCAAACAGAAGCCTGATGGGAAGTGAGAGGAAACGAAAATGCATCCCAAAATAGAAAAGTGTGCTTTAAGTGGATAATGGCTAAGAAGATCACTACTGTCCGAAGATGCTCCTCTCCAGAGTCACCTTTTAGTGATTTGATTTCACCACTAAACTGTTTGCCCATAAGATAAGTGCTCAATTAAGGCAAAGGGGGAGTGGTATTGGAAGAGATTAATGTTTCAGGCTTTTAGATCTCATATTGGAGGGGGGGGGGAAAAACAGGAATCTATTCCTTTTACCTGCCAAAAGCATGCTTCCCTTACTCCATCTGATTGCTGCAGGGAAAGTTCAGTCTTGAATTAGTATCTGACCTAGACCACTTTTCTTAAAGCTGATTAGCCTGTAGGACAGAAAGGGCAGCTTTGGAGAGCCATTGAAATGGAGTCAGGGCATTTCCATGAAGAGGTGCCACACTTTGCCCCCGAGAAAACAGAGGAGTGTGCAATTTGTCTGCACACTTCTTGGCTGGTTGGAAGTCTGCGCTTGATTTTTAGCCCGTGGGTTGCATTCTCTGGGGTTTTGGTACCTCTTCTCCGGGAAACAGGATCTACTTTAAGGGTGGAAATTAGTATAACGGAGAAGGAATGAGTCTCAAGGTGAAGGGCAGTGGCTGTTTAAATAGTCACAGTGTGTATGTGGCCTTGACGGTTACAAAGTCCGCCCTGATTATCCTGGGAGTTTGCTTGGGTAGCGACTCTGAAGGCAGAACAGCAAACAAAACCGTTGGCACAAAATCCCAAGCAAACACACCGTGCATCTGTGTCTTTATTATGACGGATGCTCTGACTGCCAGGGGAACCCAGTAGGTGGCAGAACCCAAAGAAGAACCAACTAGTGTCTTTCCTGGTCCCATCCCTTAGCCAGTGTAGGACCAAAACCAAACCGAACTCAGGGAGGCAAACCCCACCCATGGGGTTTCTATAGTCAGCGAGAAGGAACCAGCATGGCGATCACATTTTCCCGGAACTGTTGGGTGCTGAGCAGACAGCTGATTTATTGCCGTAGAGAGCCTGGCAGAAGCTTACTAAAGGGAGCAGGCCACAAGAGATCAGGGCTAAATGATTTCGTAATGGTCTGAGTCTCTGCACTGAAGTACCCATCAGAGGGTGCGCTTGGGGGTCGGGGGTGGGGAGGAGGGAATTCACATTGTTAACTCAAGCTGAGTGGTTTAAGACAGTAGGAAAGAGGGTGAAGGCTAAGCGGGGGATGCACAAGGTTGGGAAATTATTTTTCAATAAAAGTGATATCATGGACTTACACTTGTGATTCTTCTCTGTGTGTGTGTGTGTGTGTGTGTGTGTGTGTGTGTGTGTGTGTGTGCCTTTGCTGCCTTTGCAGGTATATGTGATGGGCCTGGCTGACATTTTCATGTCTTCCTCAGTTGATGCCCATCTTGTTTTATGGAGCAGGGTTTCTCGCTGAATATGGAGCTTACACTTTTGGTTAGTCTGGTTGGCCCCAGGATCTGCCTCTCTCTGCCCTCCAGCACTAGGGTTACAGAAACATGTGACCCAGACTTTACATTGGTGCTGGGATCCAGTTCAGAGTCTCATGCTCCCAAAGCACGTGTTTTACCCACCAAGCTGTCTCCCCGTCTCAGTGGGTAAAATTTCTTATTGCTAAAACAACTCACTAGAAATAGGGAGTTTAAATCCCAGTATGAAGGAGGGGAAGTAAACACAAAGTCCCATGGATAACTTCCTGATAGGAGAGGGTAGATCTGTTTTCTTGAGGGGAGTGACCCTAGGTATAACAACCACATTCCAGGGCAGGCCCCATGCCCAGGAGCAGATAGTCAAAACAAATCAGACTCCATGTTTTTTTAGTAGCTTTTTAATGAATTTCTTTCTTCGTCTTTTTTTTTTCTTTTAAAGAGAAGGAACATGAAGTATCAGAGACTATGGGGGTCCAGCCCTCAATAGTCCCCTCCCAGGGTCCGGGAAGAATCTACAACTAGCTGATAATTAATCTTTGAAGAAAAGAAATGAATCTATGTACACGAAACTCCTTAGTTCATACACTTTATTATTCTGTGATGGTTCTCTCTCTACATAGCTTATACTCTGCTCTCATGTCTAGCTCCTTTCTTGCCTGATTTCGCTCTATATTTATCTACTCTTCCCTTTAAGTTCTATCTTAATTCTCTTGTCTTAATTCTGCCTCATCTAGGTCCTTCTCATCTCGTTCTTACCCAGCTAGGACTTCCCCATCTGACTCTTCCTCATCTTCCATCTCATCCACACATTCTCTCTGGTCAAAATCCTCTTTATCCCTCTCTGTTCTCCATCTCTAAGTTCTCCACGTTCCCTCCAGGTCTCTCAGGAATCCAGTTATAAACCCAAGCAATAGCAAGCCCCTGGTCGAGAAAGGTCACCAGACTTGAATTCTACAGGGTCATAAAGGCAGGTAAGAATTTTCCTCAGGCAGTGACCACCAGGCTTTCTTTTACAATTCAAAATGGGAGTGGTAAAAGAGGAGGTCAACTGAGTGCTGATGACCAGTTAGTATATCAAAAAGAGGATCTATATGCTCAGTCTACATTCCTAGAAGTGGTTAGGTAAGGAATTAGAGGTCTATAAAGTTAGTAAGGCTGTAAGAAGGGAGGGTATGAGCTAAATTGTGTAAAGCTATTACTTACCGTCCACCTGACCTAGGCGGTGTCTCCTTGTGGAATTTACCATAAATCAGGAGACTTGCATGTGGACTGTTATCACTGCTAGTCCTTGAAAGTGGTTAAGGGAGATATCTGATTCCAGGGAAAGCCTTTCCTGAGGCTGTTCTCCAAATACCTGGAATGTGTATGTCCAGAGAGTGATCAGTCTACACTGTTAGCTCTTCTTAGGGAAAAATCAATTGAGAAAACTATGAAGGCACACATGATTTTCATAACAGAATACAGCTGATACATAACAAGCCAAATAACACCAAAATCTCCTTGGAATTTGGCTTCCTCTGGAGGAATTCCTTGATCTCTCCAGGTAGTGACTTTGCCATAACCAGCTGAGATCTTATGATATATTCCTGCAGCCCACAGCAATGAAGGTGGGTGGATAAGGAGGGAGAGGATGTGGAAGGAGTTGCAAGATAAAAAAATGAATAAGAAATATACTTATTACATGAAATTCATGAATAATAAAGTAAAATTTAAATTTAAAATTTACCCAGGAAATCTGAATAATAATAATAATAATAATAATAATAATAATAATAATAATAATAATAAATGGAAAGCTTGTGTCCATACAAAAAAGAATGGATACATAAATGGATTCTACACCTTTGCAGAATTTATATAGCCCTAAACTTACCAATGAAGCCCTAGAAAGTGCTAAATGTATAGTTTTGAAGAGAAATGCTTCAGTCACATCAAAGTAGGTAGAATTTCTTCATTGATAGAAAAACATATTTTTTCTCCTATTCAAGTAACTTCCTGAATATTTGCCTCTATGTCTTCCAGGATTCCCTTGTTAATTTATCATTTCCAGTTGTGTAACGTTTAACAATTTCCTCTGAGATTGAACCACTCCATCCTACAGGGAAGCTCCCTAAATAGGAATGTATACAAATCAAAATAGCTTCAGGAAGTCCCTGAAACTGACCAGACTCTTAGGCTCCTCCCACCCATAGCAAGCAATAAATGCGGTGAGTCCCTGAGTCTCAACAGATAAACTGCAAAGAAGACTCTGAGAAACCAGCTGAGCTGCCCGGAAGGGGTTTAATCCAACTGAGTCACACGGAAAGGACAATCTCTAACCTGATGAGCTGCCTGCAGGCTGTGCAGTGTGCTCCAGGGTCCCAGCTTTTGTGAGTTGTCATCCATGCTGGGGTGGGCCTTGATGATGCAGCTCTCTGTCATTTATGGTCCCATACGTAATCCCTTACCCTGTAAATAACTCCAATAAAACTCTTTGGTTCACCAGTTAGACTTAGGTGGTATCTGTACTCGTGAGTAGACATGTGTATTGTGTCTCCCCAGGAAAAGCTTTATCAGACAACGTTTCCAGAAGTAGATATGAGTAAAATTTCGAGATCTAATAATAAAATAGGGATTTAGTATCTGCAGGATGCAAATAAATATGCTGAGAGGCCTGCCAAGTGTTCAGAGATAGACAGTATGTGCCCTGGATACACAGAGGTTTGAACTTGCTGCACAAAGGAGATAATTGCAAAGTGGTTCTAAAATGGCACAGAATGTGGCCAAAGGGAGAAGTGAAAGGTGAGGGAGGGGAGTTCATTGCTAGTTTGGGGATAAATTGGATTGATTTCATGATGGGTGTACAATTTAAACTGATGCTATCTCAAGTTTTCCAAACTATTTTATTCCCTGTTAGAAATTCATTGCCTGAAACTTCATAGTATATACATACCTCTGAAATAACAATTCTACAAAATAGTGTTTTCTCATATTATGGATCATACACTCTGTTGCATGCCATTCATCTGTGTTCTTCAGTTTCCTGCCAATTGCCACTTATCCCCAGGGTTTATTTTATAGACAACCTAATGAGTTGTCCTTTATCAACTTGGCAAATACAGCGGTAACCTGTGGCAAGGGAGTGTGCTTTGCTGATGAATATCACCTGAAGGTTGCAGAAACCTGGCAGCAAGTGTCATTACTATCCCCATTTTTCAGATGACGAAGCTAAGCTTTGAGGAGTTGGATTATGTTATCTCCTAGGTCACATAACTCTTAGTGTAACTAGAATTTGTCCCCAGCTCAAAGCACAGAACATGAAAAGGCACACAAAACAAAAGCATGGGAAATGTGCAACATGGCTACAGTGAACTGTTTAAGTAGGGAAATTTGGAGAGAGGAATTGCATTTCTAATTGTACTGACTAGCTTTGTGTGTCCACTTGACACAAGCTAGAGTCACCAGAGAGGAAGGAGCCTCAGTTGAGGAAAGCCTCCAAGAAATCCAGCTGTAAGGCATTTTTTCAATTAGTGATCAATGAGAAAGGGCCCAGCCCATGGTAGGTGGTGCCACCCTGAGGCTTGTGGTCCTGGGTTCTATAAGAAAGCAGGCTGAGCAAGCCATGGGAAGCAAGCCAGCCAGTAAGCTGCACTCTCCATGGCCTCTGCATCAGCTCTTGCCTCCAGGTTCTTGCCCTAAAGTTTGAGTTCCTGCCCTGACTTCCTTCAGTGGTGAATAGCAATGCTGAAGTGTAAGCCAAATAAACTTCTTCCTCTTCAATTTGCTTTTTGGTCACAGTGTTTCATCAGATGCCAGAGTCCAGCTCCAGTAGGTCAGAGAAATTGGGGAGGAGGTGTGGAGTTCATGGCTGTACAAACACACAGGAGACTTATCTGAGGGGGCAAAACTTCATTCTTCTTCTCTTCTGTCTTTCTTTTTCTCTTATTCCTTTCATACCAGCCAAGACAGAAATCTCTACACAAGTAGGAAACACAACAAGTTACATATTTTCTAAAAACAAATTAACGTCTTTACACAGGAAGAAATCACGTTATGATCACAAGTTACACGTTTTTCTTAGAAGCCCACAAGTAGTTACACATTTTTCTTTGTATTACTTGTCCCACCATAACATCTTCACTCCAGAGTAATGATTCTTTTATTATTGATTAATGAAGTTTTAAGCAAGCCAAGTCTATTTCGGCCAGTTCCTTTGTACCGGCAGCCGATGTCTGTGGCTTCAGTGTAGCAGATTCCTATCCTGTTTTCACTCTACAAAACTTTACTCAAGTGGTCCAGCTAACCATCTAGTTTCTTTTTTCTTTACACACAATAGGGTCATCTAATTTCTTTTCATAACTTTGTTTTTTCAAAGTGCACACTGAAACCTGTGATTAATTCTGTAAGCTACATGATCAAGTAACTCGGACCTAGCCTTGGGTGTAGGGACGTAATTGCTTTCTTTAATTGTCAGCCTGTTTTTTCACAGGCAGAATTCATGAGTCCACAAAGTATGAAACTTCCTTGATTTCATTTTCCATCCTAGGCAATTCTCACATCTCTAAGTGTCATTGCTCTATAAAAATCATCTTCATTATGATCTGCAAGTAAATTGCCCAGTGAGGAGTGGGATTTTCCCATGAAACAATCACCCTATACTAGATACAGTGGGATCCTTTCACGTAGAAATCACACCACACCAAATACAGCAGGAACACTGCAGCAGCAAGCAGGAGAAGGCACCGCAGAGTCAAGGGGCATTGTGGAGACAAACCCCTGGGGTGCACTCATCCTCGCTGGGGTGGCTGTGCTTTCCTCTGAGCTGCACTCCATCAGCTCTGTTGCTGAATGCAGCTCCTCCAACAGGGCCATTACCAGCCGGAGCGATAGAATCCCTAACTAAGACACTGATTTCCCCCCAATTCCTCCAAGATCCTTCTACCTCCATATGATTTGGCTGAGTATAGAGTCTAGGCTGGCACCTGTGGTCTCTCAGAGTTTATATAACATCTGTCCATGCCCTTCTGGTTTTGAGAGTCTCCATTAAAATGTCGGGTGTTATTCTACTAGGTCTACCTTTATATGTGCCTTGGTCTTTTTCCTTGCAGCTTTTAATATTCTTACTTTGTTCTGTACATTTTGTGTTTTGATCATTACGTGTTGTAAGAAATTTCCTTTCTGGTCCAGTCTGTTTGGTTCCACATACTTCTTGCACTTTGATAGGCACATCCTTCTTTAGGCTGAGGAAAATTCCTTCTAAGATTTTGATAAAAATATTCTGTATGCCATTGACCTGGGGTTTACATCCTTCCTCTGTCCCTATTATTATTATTCACAGGTTTGGGCTTTTCATGGTATCCCAGATTTTCTGGATATTTTGTGCCTGGATTTTTTTTTCTTTTTAGGTTTAATGTTTTCTTAGACTGAGCTATCTGTTTCTTTTACCTTGTTTTCAAGTCCTGAAGCTCTCTTTCCTGTCTTATAATCTGTTAGTGAGACTTACCTCTGAGGTTTTTGTTTGACATGCTGAGTGTTTCATTTCCAGTTTTATTCAGTTTGGATTTTCTTTAGTATTTGATTTCCACTTCACGTCTTGATTTTTTTCCCATTATTTCATTCAACTGTCTTCTCATGGTGTTCATTAGGGCATTTATTCACATCCTCATTAAGATTCTTGAACACACTCATAATTGCTATTTTGAAGTCCTTGTCTCATGTTTCCACTAAATTTCATTTCTCAGGGCCGATTGCATTAGGGTTGCTAGCTTCTGGAGGGGGCCGTTCACGTTTGTGTTTTGGCACTGGGACCTAGGAATCTGGAATTGTGATGTTTGAGGTGTTTCTTGGTGTAGATCTCTAGTCTTGTCTTTGGTGAGTACTCCATTCTTTCCTTGCTGTTGCCCATTCTGGATCCTAGGCAAGAGTGGTGACTGTGGGCTCCTGATACAGTGTTCTGTGGGTTGGCATGTGACACAAAGAAATGGAAACAGGCTAGGAGGAAAGGCTGAGAGGGGAAATGGGAAAGAACTGGGGGGCCAGGGTCCCACCAAGAGAGGGAGACTCCCCAGAGAATGGAGGTAGGGGCTTCCTGCAAGTCTGGGGATACAGGAATGAAAGGCTCATTACTATTTTTCAGGAATTTCTACCAGTGAACAAAATAGTTCTTAGAAAACATAGTCTGAAGTAGCAGATCTTCAGGCACAATCATCCCTGTGCAATGACCCTGAGACACTCATCCAATCCTGTCTGGCTACTGTAGAGAATTTTTTATTTTAAATTGTCATTACAATAATATATTATGATACAGAAAAATTAACTTAGGTAAAATTATTCTTTATATTTAATTTCGTATTTCAATCTCCTTCTGGAAAGTCTCCTTGAATCTCCTTGGTTATCTCATCCTTGACTTGTGTTTATATCAAGGAATTGAAAATACAGATACCTTCACGCTTAGGGAAGCAGAAGAATCATATAACGAGAACACTGGCCCCTACAATTAAAGCACCAACTTGATTATGAATGTGTGTGTGTGTGTGTGTGTGTGTGTGTGTGTGTGTGTGTGTGTGTGCGTGTGTGTGAGAGAGAGAGACAGGCAGACAGACAGACAGACAGAAGACAGAGATAGAGAAAGTAATTAACCACATTTAATATATTGTGTGTGGATCTAGCTATAAAAAGAAGCTCCTAAAATGTTCACCTTCCTGACATAGTCAATTATTATTATCCACATTAGTGATGGTTCATAATGTTTGTCGGGGTGGACAATGAAGTAACAACTACCATGTCTTTGTTCCTTAGGGCGACACAGCCTTGGATTCCTGTGAGCCTCTGCTCTCACAGCAAACTTGTCAACTGATCAGTGCATACCTTTTCCACTGATGTTTTTGTTGAGGAGCACTTTGTTTAGTACTCACTGTTGACACTGACCTTCCAGCCACCTGTGCCGTAACTCCTGCTATAGCTGCACATCTTAATTCTGTGAGGAAGAGACTTTGCTCCTGGTGCTGCCTTAACAGGCTCACCATCTGAAAGAGACGACACTGGACCTCCAGGAAATAGCTGTGAAGATCTATCACTGGGATATGAAAATAAAATAAGCAGAAGCACTAGAAAAACTGCACATATTCATGTAGTATTGGTTAGGAAAGAACTCCTCATAGAGGTTAGGAAACGCAAGAACCATGAAGGGAAAATATTTTAGTTCATAATTTCTTCTGTTTATGGCAAAACAAGTCTTATAGTCAGAATGTGAAGGATCACCCAGAAGGTATGTCTTAAATCAATATTGTAGTTATTGGAGTTCACCTCACTTTCATACTCGAAATAATTCTGAGAATTTGGATTCTTTCTAAGCGTGACTCTCTCCTACAGTCTTTCTTCTCTCACTGACTGACCTTCCTTAGCCACATCTACGTCTTCATTTCTCTAGCTTGGACAGCCCAGGAACTCATTTTCAGCGGTCTCTATATCCTCAGGTGCTCTCTTGTGATGCCATGGCACCAAATGTTTTCCATACTTCTACAATTCCAACTGAATGCTTACACCTTTGCTGTTCCCTGAGACAAATTTACCCTTCCAACTACCAGCTGGCACCTTCCTATGGCATCCCAATCTCAGCAAGTTCAAGAAGACTTTTGATGTCCATTCTTTTCTACTCTATACCAGTGACATTCATTTTGTTCCCTAACACAAGCTTTTGTCCAAACCCCAAACCCAGCACTTACCCTGACTGCTGTAAAAAATCTTACCTTCTATGTCCAACCCAGGAAAGTTGATTCACTTTGTTCCAAGTTCTAGTTTCTGCTTAACCATATGGCATCCTTCTCTACCCCGTAGCAACATTTATTTGTCAGATATTTCTTCTATTTTGTTTCCTTTTGGTGGTACAGGCCTTTCTTTATGATAAGCTCATACTCTACCCCTGAACTACATCCAGGGTCCAGCTGCCAAGAACCTGTTGCTTGGGTAACATAATGAGCCATGAGCTTCTCACTAAGCTCAATTCACATCTTACCTGCTGGTTGGTGTCCTCCACATGCTACCCAATCAAAATAAAATACAGAAGACCATCTCACTCTTCTACATATTGGCCTTATATACAATGAAATCTGATCTTTTTACCATGACCTAAAAATCCTGTAGCCTGGCCTCATCATTCTTCCATCGTTCTCCTCATTCCTCTTCCGATACTGGATCAGCCTCAGTGGACTTCTTTTACTTGCTGTCACAGTCATTATTCTTCTTAAATCAGCATATAGAGTAATGGCTTCCCTCCTGACATTTCTGTGCACACTTTCGTTTTTGCCGGTTCTCTCCCACAGCCATCCTGCCCACCTGCTGGCCCTCTTTCCTACCTCCTGCTGTTTCTGTGGCTTCACATTGAATGTCTTGATGTTCTTCAAATACACTAATTTATTCCTCACTATTTGCACCTCTTTTGTATGGACACTGTAAATATTGTCATGATTTTCACCATCACATCATTTGGAAATATCTTCCATATTTTTCTTCTGTCAGGCTGTCCTGGCAGCCTCTTTGAGATCCTCCACCCCTGCCGTTTTCTGTATTTCTATGTCTTGATATTTCCCAGTGTCCTGTGCCTGAAGTTCCACTACATTGGTATTCCTGACTGTTGCCTCTGGAATATGCTCTTAGGAACACAGCTTGTGCTTTGTTCGTGGATGAATCCCCAAACCTTTAAAGTACCTGGCCTGTGGTAGGTACTTCATGATTGTAAGAAGCAAAATAAGAGAAATGCTCACTTTGCTGAATATATAGAGTACCCATAGGTCCTACATATAGGTCCTGAGCCAAAAAACTGATGAATGGGGCCAAAACATTCATGAGAGAGGAAATGTGATAGGTCCTACAAATAGAAAGGTCAGTATCATTGGTAGTTACAATAATGTGTATTTAAATACCAAATAACATTTCCACTTCTGATTGGTACCAATTAAAAACTATTGGTGATAGTTACTGCTGAAGGGGATATGTGAGAAGGGTCATTATTTTACACCATTGGAGAAAGTTTCAATTGCCATTCAAGTAATTTGGTAGTAAATATTAATGAGAAAAATGGAGACTCCTGGCAATATTCTAGGATGGATTCTGTAATATAGATTTAAAACCACACAGGATAACCTTTGTGCAGATTTTGTTTATAATATTAAAAATGGAAATTCCTAGGTCCTTCAATAGAAAAAAATGAATGTTTGTGACAAACATTTAATAAAGCACCATGCAGTTTCTAGATAGAATAAAATAAATGTGTGCATATTAATTTCTTGGGGAGTTCAGTTGTCTTGATGTTGAAAACTAGAAGTTAAAAAGCAGCCAGCAGAGTGTATGCATTCTTCATAAAAGCAGAAAGTAAACATAGCCATCTGGATTTGTGTGCTTGTGTCTTCACAAATGAGAAGAAGACTTGAATAGGACAACCTCAGGCCCACAGTCTTATCTTCAGGAAGGAGAGGGGATGGCAAAGGAGCACCATCTTTTCCTTTACGCATCTTGCATTTTCACATGGACTATAACATAAGCATGTTTTAGTAATATGTTCAGAGTAAAAATGTGCATTTTATAAAGTTTAATGTTTGTAATAAAGTATAACAAGCACTGAAATTGACAAAGCATGGGTTCTCTTTACTTATGCAGAAACATATATGGAGTAAATGCAGAAAGAATTTCACATTTGAAATTAAATTAGGATAACAGCAATGAAAATCTGAAAAATCTTGATAAAGATTCAATTCTATGAAATTATTATACTATGTTATACTATATGAACTATGAATTATTAAATGAAAGAAGTAGAAAGTTTATAAATAGTAACCTAAAAATGAAAAACAATCATAAAGGAATGACTTCTCCAAAGTCTAAGCCTGATGATTTTGCCAGTGAGTGCTCTCATATCGAAGAGTTCCATAGCATAAAAACAGACAAAGGAACAGAGAAACTAGAAAGTCACTTTACACATTTCACAGAAATCTATGTGTGCGCATGCCAAATACATCCACATGCACAAACATACACCATGAAAAAGAATATGTTTGCCCCTTACTGGGAAAATGAAGTGTGAAACCAGAGAACCAGAAAAATGGAGCAATATTTGGAAGAAAAAGCAGACAGGATGAGAAGGGCAGAGACACCAGAGGAAAAAAAACAAAAAAAAAAAAACAAGTCCGCACAGAAAGGACATGTGCAGACCCAAACCACACTTTCCCCTGGAGCCTCAGGCCACTCAAACTTGGAAAAGATCCTGCCATTCCCTGTGTAGTAATGGGCTTGGAGTTTCAGGAGCAACTCTTTTAATCTCATGTTTTGAATAATACATTAGTAAGTATTAAAGTATTTTAAAATGACAGAATATAAGGAACAATTGACAGGTAAGTTGATATGCCGAGAGACTTTCCTCTTTTGGGGCAACTGATAGGTGGTCAAAGCTTCAGAAAAGACACAGGACTTAAATCATGTAAACAGTATGTGCCAAGCAATTGCCAGTGCTGAGATGATTGTCTGAGTTAGGCAAGAGGCAGCCAAAGAAAGAGAACCCACTCTAATTATTTAAAGCGGAAGTGGAGGGGCGATTTAGAGCAGAAATTGGTTCCATGTGTGATATGAGACTTGAAATGACAGATGGCTATTGCTGAGCCAAGAGATTAGGAATAGCGGGAAGCCACCAGTATTGGCGAAATTACTAAGGCCACTCCACGTAGTTAAAAGGAGATTTATTTAAAGGCGTAACTCACAAATGAAGGGATAGGTAGATGATGGGTTCTGGAAGAGACGCAGCGCAGTCCGGCGGTGTTCTCTGGAGAACTTTCCTCGGTCTACCTCTCGCGTCCCGGTCCAGGAAGCAAGAGAGCGCCGCGCATCCCGATCTCAGGTCTTCAGCCCTCCCTTGGCCCCGCCTTGTAGGCGTGATAGTTACGGAAGCCTCAAAGGGTTGGAACTTCCAGACCAAAGCTGGAATGGTTACCCACTACATCTCCCCTTTTTTGTCTAAATAAGAAGGTTCTAACTTAATACAAAATTATATACAAAGGAATGGTTATCAAATATTGTCCAGGAGTAATGAAGGATAATGACCTAGATAAGATGGAACTACAATCAGTGCAAACAATGTCAAGCAAGAAACACATACTAAAATCCAGAGAAATATAGAGCATAGGTAGATGGCATGTTACAAAGATCATTCCAAAAGGTGTCCTATCCTAAAGAACCTGAATCTAATACTTAATATGTTCTATCTAAGATATTATATATACTAAGTCGTAACTATAACTGCTAGTCTTCAATCCCATCAAAGACCTGAGAAGGAATATAAAGGTACCTGAGAAATGGTAGATGGACGCAAGCAACTTTCGGGAATCTTGCAAGAGTAGACAGAGACAGCTGGCAGCCTGGACAGTCACCTAATGTTTCTCAGCATTGTTGGTGCATTCAAATTGGCTACAGGCCCAAAGCATCTGACAGACCATTTTCAGAAGCAGGAATTCTGAAAGACCATCTTACCCTGTCTTGGCAGAGTACAGTGGTCGCTTTCCTTGTGTCCCGCTTGTCCAGAAAGGACAGCATTGCATTCGTACTGTCAGCAGTCGAGACAAGGGCAGTTCTTTGCCCAGTAGGCCATTTTGTGCCAAGAAGACAAACTTCCAAATGGAAGTGTCTTAGAAGCCCAACATTCTCTCGGGATCAAATTGGTGCTGCCAGGAGCAATTGTGTCTCACGTCAACAGAATTCTAAGTTATTTAAATGCCATATTCTCTAGGTCTATGAAGTGTTTGAAGATTACCTGTCCATCCGACCTATGTATCTGTAAATCTGGACAACCTAACTAGCGTAACTATAGAGATGACAAGCATAGGTGACTATAAATCTATAAGTCTTTTCTACCTAAATAACCTAAGGACTAAGGATTGAGGAGGAAGGAAGGATAGAGAGACTGGCTGGAGCCGCGGCAAGGAGAAGAAAGATGTAAAGTACCGGTAAGCCACGAGCCACGTGGCAAAGTAGAGATTAATAGAAATGGGCTAAATATAAGAGTAAGAGCTAGACAATGATAGGCCTGAGCTAATGGCCAAGCAATTTAAATAATGTAAGCGTCTGTGTGTTTATTTTGTAAATGGTTTCTGGGACTGGCGGGACTTGGGAGCTGGCGGGACTTGGGAACTCGAGAGAAATTTTCCAGCAACACACCAGCACTCCGTAGTAGCCAGGGCAGTAATAATGCACAGCCCCTTTTAAAGGAATTCTACCATAAATTAACTGCACAAGGACTTGGGGTTGGGGTTCTATTTTGCTTTTCTAAGAGATCTCATTGCTTGCTCTGGAGGAAGAGGTTTTGAACTCCTGAGGATGGAGATTTGAGGTCCAAGGAAGAAAGCAGCTAATACAGAACACATGGAAACTGGTCAGCCTCTTTCTTTCCTAAAGCAAAAGTTCCTAAATATAATTCTCTGAAACACATTGGCAGGTTGACGTACGGACATAGTTGGTCTCAAAACCCATGATATGGAATGCTGGACACAAATGTGTTCTGGTTAAGTGGTTACATTTTGACAATAAAGGATTGCTGCAGGCATCAGGCAGCAATCTCAAATGACAAAAACAGGGAGAGGCATCTGGCTGACCTCTGATTTGTCTTGGTAATGTGGAATTCCAGAAGGTATTTGTACTGTGTTCTGATGGAAAGAGTGATGGAGAACTGCTATGTCCAAATATCTCCTAACCAAAAGTAGCCCCATAATTTGTGGGGCCTAAAGCAAAATGAGAACAAGATGCTCTTGGCTAAAAAAATAATTGGGAGTTTCAAGACAGTAACATTTGAACGTTAACCCAAGTGGGAGGTCTTTCTCAGTGTGAGACCCTGCACTGCCACGTAGGGTGTACTGTAGTGAAGACGATCTTGCTTCCAAATATAAAGGAAACAGTCAGGCTTGCCCACAGCCTTGGTATAGCCTTCTGCAGCAAATTACTAGGTGACAAAAATCAGAGTTGAGGACAAATGAAGACTATGGAGATGAAGACTCTGCCCTGGTGGTGTAGCCTTACGCATAGCTACTTAGGAAACAAATGCTAAATGGCATTGGGAATTATGGTTACAAGATATTAATGCAAATAGGAGGAATGAACTTACTAATGCATTTATCTGTCTCTGCAGGTAATTGGCTGGCACTGTCTAAAATCGTATTGTGCATTTAATCAGAGATAATGACTCCCTACTCACAATGTTTTATTCAGCAGCTTTCCTTAATTTTAGAGGGGCCTTTGGTTGGAAAACATCTCATGGAAGGAAGAAACATTTACATGAAGGTTAAATGATCTCACAGATTCCACTTCTGTTTATTTTTCTTCATTGAATCCAGACAAATTATATTTAATACTTTATATTGAAAAGTACAGGATTCTGTTTCCATGAAAACCCAAATGTATCACAGGTAATAGCATTTCAGAATGTTGCTTTTATCTCTGCTTCTTTTATATGCATTGGACTCTTTACAAGTGGGTTCTGTAATTTTTTTTTCAGAAGCTAAAGTTATTTTTATATTTTGAAAAGTAGTGAACTATCACCCCACCAATGTGTACTAGTCTTGAGTATTTTATTGGTTCAGGCTGTTAACCTTCAAGATCCTCTGTGCTGGTCAACTGTGACCTGTCCGCATTTCAGAACCAGGTGCTCCCCCATCCCTCAACCCACCTTCAGTAACTCAACTTTGGGAGCAGTCATCACTAACAGCCAATATGACATTTCCACCATCACTATGGTTACATATTTTTCCTAGGAACATGCTCTATGTGTCCTATAAAGGCCAGACCATCACGGCCTGATATCTTTTTCCATCCTGACTTAGAGGCAGTCAATAAATCTCTTGCATGAAGTCTGTTGCATGGTGTGATTTTGTGGCATTCTTTGGCCTTCCATTCACCAAGATACCCTTTCACCAAAAAACCTTCTGAGGTTGTTTGAAGGCACAGGTATCTAGAGAGATTCCAGCTCATGTGAGACTGTGTCACTGATATAGAAATACGACAATTTATTAAAAAAAAGAGAAGACAATCACTTTGAAAAGAGATGTGGTAAGTAAAAGGTTCCCACAGTCTAAGTCTAGCTAGCCATTTATCATCTCACCTGTGTGTGTGTGTGTGTGTGTGTGTGTGTGTGTGTGTGTGTGTGTGTGAGAGAGAGAGAGAGAGAGAGAGAGAGAGAGAGAGAGAGAGAG
>CABHPR010139920.1:11651-33467 GCA_902168415.1 Peromyscus melanophrys | reverse complement strand
GAGAGAGAGAGAGAGAGAGAGAGAGAGAGAGAGAGAGAGAGAGTCACTTGAGAGGTTGGGTATGACAGCTTCACTCTATTTGCATGATGGGGTTGTTTGCTCCCTCCAGCTCAACACTTTGAGGTACCTCTGTTGGCCTGAAGGAAGTGGCCACCTTCCTTGGCCACCAAAGAGGTTCCAGTGACGGCAGGAGCTAGGTTGGACAAGATGTTTCAAGTTATGGTTATGGTATATTAGTTTTTCAGTGTGATCGGGAGGTAGATGTTGGAACTCTACACAATCACAAGGGTTCTGTGTAGACAGTTTTAGAATCAACCATAGGAATAACTGACCCTTAGTCTGCTTATGGTATCTTTGTGTGTCTGTAGTTCTAAACAATGTCAGTGTTAGAATGATGCTTTGTGGAAAAATACTCAATTACTTCTAATTTTAATTGCATATATGTGGACATTTTCCAAAGTTATTTATTTTTCAAACTTGATAGTATAAAATTATATTTATGATAGACAACATAATATTTTGACATTACATTACAGTCGAATCTAGCTCACCATCTAATACATTACGTTACCTTATCATTTCTGTGTATGTAGTTAAACAACACTTCACAAATCATCCTTATTTACATTTTGATTTGTCTTTATTTATTCTAATTGGAAAATTGTCTTTGTTTATGGTATGCAACATAATGTTTGATGACTTTGCTTTGATATATTTATACTGTATGCTCTGGAATGATTGACTGAAGCTAATTAATATTTCATACTACATGTACTTGTCATTTTTGTGGTAAGAACATTGGAGGTAGCTTTCTTAGTGACTTGCAAGCACAATATCTTATTAATTACAGTCAGCACCCCAGACAACAGATCTCTGAGACTTTCTTCATCTGTGACGGAAATGTGTGCCCTTTGGCTGGCACCCCCACTTTCCCCTTCGAGCCTGGAAACCACCATTTATAACTTGTCTTTCAGGAACTCCCATGCTTCATTAGCAGCAGATTCAGAGCTCTCTCAGTGTGCGTCAGCCCTCAGTGTGTGTGTGATCAGCTCTGTGGGAGCTGCTCAAGAGGAAGGTTTAAATGGTTAGGAAAAGTTGGAATTTGTCATCCATGTTACCAACATCAGTGCTAACATACATCCTGTGTTTAAGCAGCCAGTAAGAAATAAATGACAGAAAAGTGCTCAGTGAATGATGTCCTGTTTTAGTTTGATAAGGCAATGCTCTAATTCACACGTGAAATAAATTCAATTTACTTACCTCATGGTTTTTACTAAAATCAATTTTGTGGTACAGATAGGGCTGGTCACCAAATAAAAACAAGCCATCTCTGGTGGGAGATGCTGAGCTTCTTGCAGGGGAGGTGACATGATAGCAACCCCAAAGACAGCAGCTGGCCTGGGGTTCACCAAGACCCCTTGAGGCATTGACCATGATTCCTCTTCTTATTGAGGTAACAGAAGCCGGCAGTGACTTCTTCACTGAGGATGGACCCCACACTATCCCAAGAAGGTCCTGCAGGGGAGGAAGGAATGAGCTCTTCTTCCTCTGGATCTGGATGTAGGCTCTATCTATCTATCTATCTATCTATCTATCTATCTATCTATCTATCTATATATATATATAGTGCTGACAGGAGACAGTTTAAAGGAGGAAGTGTTTATTTAGCTTACAGGTCGGGACCATTCCATCAGGGTGGGAGGAAGCATGAAGCACAAGAGAAAGGCAGGGTCAGGAGCAGGACCAGCAGGTCAGATTGTATCACCAGTCAAGAAGCAGAGAGAGCAGGAAGTGGGACCAAGCTATAAAGCTCCCAGTGACCCACTTCCTCTTAACGGCTCCACAACCCTCCCAAACAATGCCATCATCTGGGTACCAAGAATTCAAACTCATGAGCTGAAAGGGCACATTTGACATTCAAATCCCAATAGTTAATATTCATATTCATCTGGATTTTGTTTTAGTTTTTTTGTGTGGAACATTTCACAGATTTGCATGTCTTCATTGCACAGGGCCCATGCTAGTATTATCTGTATCTTTCCAGTCATTAGAACATATGCGTCTAAAGTGACACTCATCTGGATTTCATGTAAAGACTTCTACTCCCAGAGTGACCAGGCTGGAAGTGAATTGACCTTCTCATCAGAACCAGACAGAAAGGCCGATGAGATAAACGAGGTGACTGTAGTCTTGCGATGAGGAACAGATGGCAGAGCCACAGCTTCTTTTGTGGAGGCCTTCTGGATGTCAGTGCAGGGAAGAAGACCCAAAAAGGGGCACTGTCACCTCCCAGAAGTGAGCCAGCAGGGACTGTGGGAAAGGTGAGGCACCCAGAATCGACGAAGAAGACAATTATGTGTAGAATGAGTGCCACAATGGTGCACCCAGAGCCTCCTGAGGCAGAATGTTGGTGTGCATGCACAGGAAACAACATGAGCTGGCAAAAGGAGAGCTGAGGTGAACAAACCTCACAGCTCATAGACAGGGAACACTACAAATTCAGTATGTCAGGGGAGGAGGCCCTTGCTTTCCATTGGAGGATGTAATAAAGATGCTCAAAGCATCCAACTTTACACATGGGCCTGAGATAGTTCCAGGGTAAAAGGTAAAAATGACCTGTGCCCCTTGGTCCTGAAATCCTGACCAGGGTTAGCAAGGGAAGGAAGACAGGACAGACACATGTGCGGGAACCTGAGGTTGGTGAGCTGTGTACTCCTCTAGAGTGTATCTACTGTGCAATAACAGAAGCTCTGTGTGCTCATTCTGTGCAGCACAGGGAGAGTGGCCAGCTAGTCTGTTGGGAGCAACCTCAGGTTACAGTTATCAGGGAGGAGGAAGAGGAGGAAGCTGCAGTTGCTAGACTCGGCATGCACTGGTCAATCACCTGTAAATACTATACACACTGTGGACAATCAGAGGAGGTCTTTGCCATCCCTCTGAGCCTTTCAGTGGGGAAGGCTTTGTTATCTCTTTGGGTGTGGGGTATTGAGGTCCTTGACATGTCCATATCAATGATACACATTTAGGGCTTTGTCTACTTTTTACACTTTGCTCCTCATTTCCCTACAAAAAAACCACTTAAATGAAATTTTAAAATAAATCTCAAAACTGCCATTTGGCACCAGCTTACCAGAAGGACATGTTTTGATTATTTTGTTGTTGCTGTTGCTGTGATGGAATACTTGAGAAAAGCAACTTCAGGAAGGGAGGGAGGAAGGAAGGAAGGAAGGAAGGAAGGAAGGAAGGAAGGAAGGAAGGAAGGAAGGGAGGAAGGGAGAAAGGGGAAGGAAAGAAGAGGAAGGAAGGGAGGGAGAAAGAGAGGGAGGGAGGGAGGGAGGGAGGGAGGGAAGGAGAAAGGAAGGGAGGAAGGGAGGAAGGAAGGAAGGAAGGAAGAAAGGAAGGAAGGAAGGAAGGGGAAGGAAGGGAGGGAGGGAGGGAGGGAGGAAGGAAGGAAGGAAGGAAGGAAGGAAGGAAGGAAGGAAGGAAGGAAGGAAGGAAGGAAGGGTTTGCTGTTGCTGGCGATTTGAGGGTGCAGTCCATCATGGAGGTAAGACATGGCGGCAGGGATTGTGCCCACAGTGCCAGCAGGAGTGTGAGGCAATGGTCAGCCATGTCCAAGTTGGCAATCAGAGAGTGAGGAATGCTGGTGTCCACTGGACCTTCTTACGCTCTTTCTAGGCCTCCAGAACACCATCAATTCATGCGAATTAAATGAGTCCATGATATACACAGCCTGAGATTATATCCCAATCAAACTATGATAAACAGATACGCCCAAATGAGAAAAGACATGGGAAAAATAATGAAAAGTTAAGATACCACAAGTAAGTACATTGAAACAAACACTGGAAAGCAGTCTAGTGTCCATAGCAACTAAGAGTCCTCTATCCTGTGTACTGTTGCTTTTCTCACCACCTGGTACAACAAATTAAAAGGGGAAATTCTCATTTTGGCTCACAGTTTCAAATGGTGTAGCCATGACAGCCTGGCTTCTTGATGCTGGGCAGAACATTTGGGTGGGGTAAGGACATTGCAGGGGAACTTTTCCATCTCATGATGGACAGAAGCAGGGGGAAAAGAATCTGGAAGGGTCCAGGCCAAGGCATAGCACCCAAGGATCTTGTCCTCGTGGCTAGGTCCTCCCTCACTTTTAGTTTTCTCCCACTGATGTTATCCCATCACGAGTCAGCCCAGCTGTCAATCCGTTCATTGGGTCAGCACCCTCCTCTTAACATTTCTACCCAGAAACCCATCTTGTGTGTGTATGATCTACTCAATTCATGCTGACATCATCCACTCCATCCAGACTTAGAGAGCTGGGCTGCAGTGTAAACTCATGAATGGTCCCCTCCTTGAGGAAGTCCTACTGCAAACTATGGAAGGTACTACAACTGTGCTCTGGGACATGACTGGATTTATTCTACACAGAGTTGTATCTGACTGTGGGTGGTAACAATGGGTAGTGGGTCACATTCTAAGTAGCACCAGTCTAAAAGAAACAGTCTGCATACAAAGGAATATCACAGAGTTAAGATATGTTACAACTGGGCTGGGGTGGGGAAATTGAATTCACATATAGGTGAATGACTCAACAAGTGTAGGATTGATAGAATGTGACATAGCCAGTAAAGGGAGTGTGCAGTAGAACATTATTCTAAGGTGTGCTACTTTTGTTTATGTTGCATTTGATTAACTCTGTGAAGTTGTGTTACTGTGCCTGTGTAAAACACCTGAGGGTTTAATAAAGAACTGAACGGCCAATAGCAAGGCAGGAGAAAGGATAGGCAGGGCTGGCAGGCAGAGAGAATATATAGAAGGAGAAATCTGGGAGGAGCGATCTAAGATCTGGGAGCCAGAGAAGGAGGAGGACTCCAGGGGCCGGCCACCCAGTTACACAACAAGCCGTGGAGTAAGAGTAAGATTTGTG
The DNA here is from genome assembly GCA_902168415.1 of Peromyscus melanophrys. Classification (NCBI taxonomy): domain Eukaryota; kingdom Metazoa; phylum Chordata; class Mammalia; order Rodentia; family Cricetidae; genus Peromyscus; species Peromyscus melanophrys. The sequence continues at coordinate 28,540 of CABHPR010139920.1, read as the reverse complement.
GAAGTAGTAGAATGGGAAAAGCCCAGAGGCAAAAGGTAGACTGGATAAGTTAATGAAACCTGACAAGAAACTAAGCTAAGCTAAGGCCAGGTAATTATATTCATAATTAAGAATAACCCTCCGTGTGGCATTTATTTGGGAGCTCGGTTGCAGACCCTCCAATAAAAGAATAAAAACAACCAACAGTAGGAATGCCATGCATGCTTCCATAAGGATCTCAAAATACTCAGAGTTTTGAATATAAAAATAGGTACACGATAGCATATGGCTTACAATGAGCAATTTTAAGCCTCACAAGGCAGGACAAATTCTATGTCTTCTCCTCCTCGCCGCCCTTTCTCTGTCTCTGTATGTGGGTGTATGGGGATGTATATTGAGACTTGGTATCAAATATCCCACGCTAGCCTCAGATCCATTTTGTGGCTGAAGCTAGCTTTGAACTCATGGTCAACCTCTCTGGTACTGGGGTTACAGGAATGTACCTCCACATCTGAACTTGCTTTTTCTTTTTGTGCAACCACCTCAGAACGCAGCCCAGTACAAAGTCTGAATAAATTGAATATGAATTTATTCTATTTTATTTTATTTGGATCACTAAAACAAAATATATCAATCTGGTGACTTATAAACAATAGCAAATTGTTTGTTTAATTTCTACAGGTGGTACCAGTAGCTTTGCTGAGGGCTCTGCATTCCTAAGAGGGCCCCTTCCCACCATGCTGTCATGGTCAGGTAGATAAACACATTTTCCCAGGCTTTTGGAAGGGCACTAATAACTTGTTTGAGGGCATCCCTCGTAACCCAGTCCTCTTAAAGGTCCCAGTTCTCAAGGTCTGTGTCTGAATCCACTGCACTGACTGTGTGTTTCAACACAAAAACCATGCTATTTGTTAATGAGCAAGCATTGAGAGGTAGAGTGACTGTGACAGTAGATGTTATTATTCTAGGGTCAGATGTTACCATGGGCAATTGGTTAACCTCAAGGGTTAGTTAAGGGGATGCTTCAAGTAAAGGGTTCATATAGGGTGATATTTTATTTGTACTGAAATGTGATTTTATTTGTATGTTAATAAATAAAGTTGCCAGGGGGTCAGAGCTAATAGCAAGCCATAGCAGAAGCCAGGCGGTGGTGGCACACACCTTTAATCCAGATCACATGACAGGCAGATCTCTGTGTGTTCAAGGATACAGCCAGCATGGAGACACACGCCTTTAATCTCAATACCAACCATAGAAGACCTGGAGGTCTGTATAGACAGGCAGTGACGAGAAGGTCATGTGGTTGGGTTTACAACCAATGAGAAGGCAGAACAGAAAGTCAATAAAATGACAGATACACAGGAAGTAGGTCTCTTGCTGAGGGGAAGGACAGCAGCGGCAGGAAGGGTAAGAAAGGGTTTTTAGTATCAGCTCTTACTACTGCTCTGACCTCTTGAGCTTTTAACTCTGCATTTGGCTCTGTGTTTCTTATTTAATAATAAGACTGTTACATCTACATACATATAAACTTTAAGCATTTTAAATGACTTTTATAGTTTTCTGTCAGTTCTGCCAGACTCTCTTAAAGGCTTTTTTCTTACATAACATTTATAATGTATGTTCTAATTGGAATTTCAGTGTGTGAACAAAGAGACTCTTAAGAAGCATGACTATTGTCTAGCTCTCTCTGTCTTTCTCTGTTGGCTAGCCATCTAGTTCTGCCATTTTGTCCCCCATATTTTCAGTCTATTTTGGTGAATTACCAAATTTTTGAAGATTTTATCTCCATAAGGTCTCAAAAGAGTATTTGAATTCGTTTTCAAAGAAATATGTTTTCTACCATATACATTGTTTTCTTTTTACTTTGTAGAAGATTTAATCAATTTGTAGTAGTCTAGTAACACAAGCCAAGCATACAATGATTTGATGGAAAAGCGGCCTCACAGAAGTCCTTCAGTCACAGGTGAGCTGAAGCATTTGACCAAAGGTAGAGGATGTTAGGTTACTAGGTCTGGAAATAGCAAGGTAAAAAGAGAGACCACCAATGTCAGAAGATTGGTGAAGGCTTGATTTATTATGATGATGATGATGATGATGATGATGATGATGATGATGAATGTGTGCTTTTTATCAGCATCTATGCTAGTGCGCATGTGCATGCCTAGTGCTCATGGAAATAAGAAGAGGACTCAGGTCCTCTGGAACTGGAGTTACAGATAGTTGTGAGCCACCATGTGGGTGCTGGGAACAGAACTCAGGTCCTCTGCAAAAGTAGCAAGTGCTTTTAACTGTCTAGCCACATCTCCAGTTACTTGAACAAGTAATTTTTTCTAAAAGAGGTATAGCAAGGTGTCTTAGTTAGGGTTTCTATTGCTGTGAAGAGACACCACACACGGCTCTAAGCTTTTTCTTTTCACAAGTTGGAAACTTAGCTGGGTGGGCTCTTAAGATCACCACTCTCTTTATTCCATTTCTTAATCTTTTTATCCCCTTGAACATAGGACTTAGCTCCGTTCCACTTCCTAGTGCTCCCTTTCTTCTCAAATTGTACATTTTGTATTTTTCTTTGCTCAGCTTGCTCCTTTTCATTATATATCTTCATTAGACTTAACATTAATTAATAACCACACAACAGAGTCTATACTAGGTTGTTTGAGATTTCCTCTGCAAATGGAATTACTCCAAATCTCTTCACTTTAGCCTTAGGCAGACTGTTGCAACAAGGGCAAAAAGCAGCCACATTCTTCACCAGAATATCACAAGAAGGATCTCTAGGCCACACATTGATATTCTTCTCTTCTGAAACCTCTTGAGCCAAGCCCCCACAGTTCAAATCTTCCATGCTCCTACTAGTATGGCCCATTAAGCAGTGCTTGAAACATTCTACTGCTTTCCTAACCCAAAGTACCAATATCCAAATTTCTCTGAACAAAAACATAATCAGGCCTATCACAGAAATACTCCAGCCCCTGGAACCAACTTTGTCTTAGTTAGGGTTTCTATTGCTGTGAAGAGACACCATGACCATGACAACTCTTTTTTTTTTTTTTTTTTTTTTTTTGTTTTTTTTTTTTGTTTTTCAAGACAGGGTTTCTCTGTATAGCTTTGCGCCTTTCCTGGAGCTCCATGACAACTCTTATAAAGGAAAGACATTTATTTGGGGTGGCTTATATTTTCAGAGGTTTAGTTCGTTATCATCATGGTGCAACATGGTGGTGCTGGAGAAGGAGCTGAGAGTCCTACATCTTGATCTGCAGGCAACAGGAAGTAAACTGAGATGCTGGGTGTGGCTTGAGCATATATGAGACCTCAAAGCCTGTCTCTACAGTGACACATTTCCTCTAACAAGGCCACATCTACTCCAACAAGGCCACACTTCCTAACAGTGCCACTCCCAATGAGCTTATGGGGGATAATTACATTCAAAATCACACCAGGATTATCATCAACCCATTCATTTAGTTCATTGCATTAGTCATCTTGTTACTACAACAAAATACATGAGGCATTTAAATTCTAATGAAAAATGGATTATTTTTAGTCCACTGTTTGGATGGTTCACAGTCTTGTGTTGGAAATCTCTCTTATTTGGCCTCTGGTGAAGGTAGCAGATGTCAGGACACCATAGTGGGAAACTGTGTAATTACAAAACAGTTACATCTCAAACCAGAACAGAGAAAGGGCTGAGAATCCTCAAACTTCCACAGTTCTTTACAATCTTCAAAGACGTGCATTTCTGATGACCTAAGGATTTTCCCATCAGTCTCTCTTTGTTCCTCCTCCCATTAGTGTAACCCTGGGGACCAAATCTTTAACATGCAGACCTCTGGGGGTTATGTTCAACATCCTCAGCACAGCAGTAATTAATGGAGATAATCAATGTGACTCTTCTTTTCATGAACCTGTTATTGAACACACTGCTTCGACAAAGTTAACATTCAATATTACATGGAGATAAAAGGAGGAGGGAGGGAAGAATTCAAGAAGCAAGGAAGTAAAGGAGGAACCACCCATAGATTGACTCTGAGTAGAACCTGTCTGCAACAATAATCCTGATTATATAATAACATGGTTATGCTAAGTTTATCAGGGAGTCTCCCATCTCATTAAAATTGAAAACCACCAATTTTAGAATTATTTGGTTTATTCATGCATAAATTCAACACACATAGCTTCAGTGCTTCTTAAGAAATACATTTTATTTAAATATATGAGCATAGAATTAATCATAGTCACAATTTCAATATTAAATTCCTAAAAATACAAATGACTATGATATTATAATGATATTAATTTTTAAGAACTCTTTGTAAGAGGGTTCATATGATTTATGGAATTATTTCTATCAAATTATTAAAAAGCTGTGAGTAGAAGATGTCACAAAATATATTTTCTTTTCCTTTTATTGAAAAGCCACACACGATTTTACAGTGGTAAAGGGGGCATTGCTATGCAGACTGCTAAGTTCCTGACATTTTTTCCCAGTAAATTCTTCTTATGATGCTCATTCCTCTGGCAGAAACCTCTCTACTACTGAAATCTTTCATGGCAGGAGTTAGCAGGCCTGTTTCAGACTGCTAAAAAAATATTTTCTGAAATACTGAAAACAAACAGAAAAACAGGTTACGGGAACAGCTTCTTTAAGTATTTGCTTTGAGAATTCCTTTCTTGCAACTAAAAAGGTCTCCGATGTTCCCTGTTACTCAGGGAGAAGGTAGTGTCCTAGCTTCAGCTGTGTCCATCTGCGTCCACGTCCATCCCTTTGGACTCATGACGTCTGAGATTGACAAGGACAAGCCACATTGCTCTGGCCTTCCCGTTCTTATTCTGTGCTTTAGAGTCGTTTAGCTCATTTTAGGAGATTGCTTCATGTTTTAGGATAACAATCTCATTTTTTTCCTATTTAAAAATGTTTAGAAAACCGTAGCTTCTTACTATGATAGACTCAAACTTAATTTCCCACCACCTCTCTCTGTACCCCCAAATACTGTGTCATGATTTTTCTTTGAGTCAGGTTGCACGGCTCCATCTTGCACCGCTCAGCATCATCACAGCTGACCCTTGTGGTGCAATTTCTGCAGTTCTTTGTTCACATATCTTTTTGTCTCTGTGTGGTGAAAAAATGCCTCATTTTTACTTTTGTTGCTGAGCTGGTCATGTCTCTCCTCTCCTGCCCCCTTCTTTAACACCCGTGACCCCCCCCCCCCCCCCCCCCCCCAGAAAACAAGGCTCTTTTTCTGAGGCATCGTTTCTTTTCCTTCCAAGGTCTGGGAGGAAGACGCTGTAGTTTTCTATTTTCCCTGCTCTGGTGAAGTGAATATTTTTTTTAGCCTGATGAATTCTGTTATATTTTCTCTTACCTTTCTTTATTTCAGGTAGCCATGGCGTGGATTCAAGGACAGGAACCACTCCCTGTGGAAGCTGAAGAATGGACTTCATTGTCTTCTGGCCTTTGCTGTTGGGAAGCAGTCCAGTGCCATATGATTCTTAATGTCTTTATGTCACTAAATTTTGGTTTTTTTCTTGTTAAGCTTTCAGACATTTTTAAAAACACACTCTGTGTCCTGAAGCATCCCGTGATGGGGTGTGGTAAGACCTTGGTTTCCCATGATTACGGTGCTGAGTGAACTCTTTCAGTCTACAGGCCTTAGTCCTTCAGTTCTGGGATTCTGGGAGTTTTCAATAGCTTCTCCTCTTTTTAAAATTTTCTCTCTCTAATTCTTTGTCAATAAGATGTTTTGTAATATGAATGCATTCCTAAATGATAACCTTTCACACACACACACACACACACACACACACACACACACACACACACACACATATCCTTATTTACGACTGCCTACATCTGTGTGGGAGAATACAGTTTAATTTTTTTTTTTTTTTTTTTTTTTTTTTTTTTTGGTTTTTCGAGACAGGGTTTCTCTGTGTAGCTTTGCGCCTTTCCTGGAACTCTCTTGGGAGACCAGGCTGGCCTTGAACTCACAGAGATCCACCTGCCTCTGCCTCCCGAGTGCTGGGATTAAAGGCGTGCGCCACCAACGCCCGGCCACAGTTTAATTTCTTATAGGTAGATAAGTTCATCAGTCAGAATTGTTGATATAGCCCTGAATAAAATTGAGTCTGTGTTTAAACATGGACTTTATACATATTACAAAGGTGAAGATAGGTGACTGCAGTTTTGTCTGAATCTATATATTTCACAGATACAACACATACATATTAATTAGCATTAACAGGTTATGATGTCGATATAGTCTAGAAACTTAACTCTGGAAGGCATTGGTGGTAAGAAAAAGCTGTTATATTATGTAATACTTCTTAAATATTATGCAAAAATTTTAGATTAAACATAAGCATAAAAGACGAGAGTGCAAATGAATAATAATAAAAAGAGATTAAGGAGAAGTGACAGAGGAAGACTGAAAACCATCTGATGTAAAGACTCAATTTGATACTACGAGAATGATGACTGGAGACCAAAAGACCCCCATACATACAGCAGGGTCCCTAGAACATGGGGACGCCAGGACTCTAGAACTTGCATTTATGTTACATAAATTATTTTTAAAATACAATTTTCATAAAATATATGTATTTCCTGAGAAGCATATTTTCTTTGCTATATATAGGTCAGAGTTATCATTGTATTGCAAGAAGAGAGATCAAAGTTCCACCCTTTAGCAGTGTGGAAACAAAATTGCCTTGATTCACAACCTGGTTTATTTTCTTTTAGTTTTACCAGCATGAGAAAAATAAAGATTATGTTGTATCACCACCTTGTGGCCACAATCTGTAACATTTAGCTTGAGGATCTACAATCCACATTTTACACACTTGCACATGTTTGTATATATGCACATATATGCACACATACATGATTTTAAGAACTACAAATGAGTTCATCTCTGTAACTTTTCCAATTTTTGGCAGGCTAAGATTTGTGCATTTACCTATTGTAATCTGAAAAATAAAATTCCAAAGGGTACTTTAGAAAACATCTCTTCTTCACCTTTCCTGTTTACGCGTGAGGTGAACTAGTTACATTTCTGTTGCTGTGATAAAATACCAAGACCAAAGGCGACTTAAGGAAGAACTTATTTTGGATTTTGGTTCCTGAGGGCTAGATGTGTACAATGGCAGGGAAGTTCCGGCAGCTGGAGAAGGGAGCTGAGATCATATCTCCACCTGGTACCAGAAGCAGAGAGAGGGAACAGGAAGTGGAGAGTCTATAGACTCGCAAAGCCCGCCTTCAGTGAGGTACTTCCTGTAGTGAGGCTCCGGGCCTTAAAAGTTTCATAATCACCCCAAACAGCACAACCACCTGGAAGCCAAGCATTTAATGCATGACTTTGTGTGGGACATTCTTATTCAAACGGCCACACATGGCATTCCCTCTCCCTTAAAGCCTTTTTTTTAAGCTTAATATTTGACTAGTTGAGTTTCAGAGCATTTGAAACTTTCTTGTCTCAAAAGCTGATGCTCTGATACACATGTAAGTTCTGTTTAGGAAGCCATAGATAAGACCAAGTAAGTTTTAAAAATTCAGCTCTACAAACATTTACCAACAGCTGTGCCCCACTCATCTCTCACTCATCCCAAGACGATGAGTAGGATGAGTGGTAGGAAGCATCAGGCAGAGAAACCACCGAGGTCCGTATTCAGGTGCCTGCCTCACTCAGTGATCGGGGTTTTAAATAAACATCTAACAAGCTGTCTCTCTTAAGAGGTCAGAAATGCTGGGGTGCAAAGCATTCGTGACTCTTGAGGATGAGTATGCACTTTATTTTTAATCATCAATGACACCTTTTGAAGCCAACAAGAATGTAACTGTCTTTACTAATGACTCTAGAACTTTGAAGTAGTCTTCATTGAGTTACACACTGCCTTGGGTTGTGCTGGGAATGGAGTAGTTCAAGGGAGGGAAAACCAATAATGAACACAATTCTTTTTGCATGTGTTTGTGCCTGTATATATATTTTAGTGTGTTTGTGGGCATGTGTGCTGGTGCACGTGATTGTGTTTCTGCATGTGTGTGGAGGCCAGAGGTTGACTTCGAGTGTCTTCTTTGATCTCACTCCACCATCCATATAGAGACAGGGTCTTTCACTTGAATTAGAGTTTGCCTGCTCAGCTATGATCTTGCTGCACCATACATATAGAGATAGGGTCTCTCACTTGAACCAGAACTTGCCTACTCAGCTGGTCTGGCTATCCAGCTTGTTCTGAGGATTCCCCTGTCTCTGCCTCCCTAGTGTTGAGATTGCAGGCTGGTTGCTTGCTGCCTGGCATTTACACGGGTGCTGTGGAACTAAACTCAAGTCTTCATGCTTACATAGTTAGATCTTACTGAGTCCTCTCCCAAGCTCATGCTATATTAAAAAAAAAGTAGTATTTTTATTGAATGTTTAACAATTTTATACAATGTATCTTGATCATACTCACCTCTTGCTCCTTCCCCTCCAACTGCTCCTAGTCCTACCTACCTTCTTCCCTACCCACTCCCACCTCTCTCTCTCTCTCTCTCTCTCTCTCTCTCTCTCTCTCTCTCTCTCTCTCTCTCTCTCTCTCTGTTTCCCTCTCTCTTTTCTCTTTCTGTAGAAGACACTATCTTAAGCAGATGTCAGGGTCCTCTGGCTCTGACAATCTTTGTCCCCCTCTTTTACTTTGTTCCCTGAGTATTAAGTGTAAGTGTTATGTTACAGATTTACTAATTGGGGGTAGCACTCACAGTCAATTAATCTGTGTTTTGACTACTTGTGGCTTTATGTAATTATTTCCGTCTGTTGTAAAAAAAGCTTCTTTGATGAAAGGTGTGCTGGTTGGTTTTATGTCAACTTAACACAAGCTGTAGTCATCTGAGAGGAGGGAACCTTGATTGAGAAAATAGCCTCCATCAGAACAGGTTTCAGGCAAGCCTGTAAGCATTTTCTTAATTCATGATTGATGGGGGAGGGCCTAGCCCATTGTGGGTGATTCCATTCCAGGGCTGGTGGTCCTTGGATTTATAAGAAAGCAGACTGAACAAGCCAGTAAGCAGCACTTCCCATGGCTTCTGCATCAGCTCCTGCCTCCAGGTTCCTACCCTGTTTGAGTTCCTGTCCTGACTTCTTTCAATAATGGACTATGATGTAGAAATGTAAGCCAAATAAAGTCTTTCCTCCTCACCTTGCTTTTGGTCATGGTATTTCAGTACAGCAATAGAAACTCCAACTAAGACACTGCCTTTGGGCTGGTAGTCCTGAGTTCTGTAAGAAAGCAGACTGAGCAAGCCATGAAGGGCAAGCCAGTAAGTAGCACTCCTCCATGGTTTCTATATTAGCTCCTGCCTCCAGGCTCCTGCCCTGTTTGAGGTGCAGTCCTGACTTCATTTGATGATGAACAGTGATGTGGATATGTAATTAAATAAACCCTTTCCTCCACAATTTCTTTGGTCATGGTGTTTCATCAAAGCAATGATAACTCTGACTAAGGCAATTTTGAATTGACACTGATTCTGGGAGACCCCAAGAAACGTTGTGGCCTCCTAGTTAAAGTACGGTCTTAATGGAGTTTTGGCTGAAGTATACCTCACTGTAGGTCCAGTGGGTTCCCGAACTCATCCTGTGGTTATTTCCCCACTCCCAGAATGTATAACTGGGATAGATAGACTTGGAAGTTGGTATGGCTCCCACATTGGTTCCCTGACCTGTGGAGTGGGGACTATTGTATTTGGAAAGGCCAAATACAAGCCTTTAGAGTTGCCTCTGCCAAGGAAAATAGCGAATCAAAAACAGTATCGCACCCTTGGAGGAACTGCAGAAATTAGTGCCACCATCAAGGATTTAAAAGATGCAGGAATGGTGGTTCCCACCATATCTCCCTTAAACTTTCCTATCTGGCCAGTGTGGGAGACAGAGGGATTGTGGAGAATGACAGTTGACTATCAAAAACTCAATCAAGTAGTGACTCCAGTTGCAGCTGCTGTACCAGATGTGGTGTCCTTCCTTGAGTAAATTAACACATCTCCTGATGCATGGTATGCAGCTATTGATTTAGCAAATGCCTTTTTCTCAGTCCCTGTCCATGAGGACCAGCAGAAACAATTTGCCTTCAGTTTGTAAGGTCAGCAGCATACCTTCACAGTTTTACCTCAAAACTATATTAGTTCTCCAGCCCTGTGTCAAAACTTAGTTAGAAAGGATCTTGATCATCTGTCTCTTCCACAAAATATTACACTGGTGCACTATATTAACAACACTATGATGATTAGACCAAGGGAAAGGGAGGTAGCAACCACTATGAACTTGTTGGTAACACATATGTGCATCTGAGGATGGGAAAGAAATCCAACCAAAATCAAGGGCCTTCTACCTCAGTGAAATGCTTAGGAGTCCAGTGGTGTGAGACATAAAGAGATATTCCTTCTATGATGAACAAGTTATTGCATCCGGCCCCTCCCACCACCAAGAAAGAAGTACAACGTTTGGTGGGCCTATTTGGATTCTGGAGACAGCACATTCCTCATTTGGGTGGCTCAGAAAGCTGCTAGCTTTGTGTGAGGCCTGGAACAGGAGAAGGCTCTTGAACAGGTCCAGGCTGCTGTGCAGGCTGCTCCACCACTTGGACCATATGATCCAGCAGACCCGATGGTACTTGCAGCATCAGTGGCAGATAGAGATGCTGTTTGGAGCTGTTGGGAGGCCCTGGTAGGTGAGTCAGAAGAAACCTTTGGGATTTTGGAGCAAGGCTCTGTCATCATCTGCAGACAACCATTCTCCCTTTGAGAGACAGCTCTTAGCCTGCTATTGATTGGGCCTTAGTGGAAACTGAACGTTGGACAATGGGCCACAAAGTTTCCATGTAAGCTGAGCTGCCTATCATGAGCTAGGTATTATCTGGCCCACCAAGCCATAAAAATAGGATGTGCACAGCAGCAATCTATTATCAGATGGAAGTGGTATTACATGATGGGATCCGAGCATATCCTGAAGGCACACGAAAGCTACTTGAAGAAGTTGTGCAGGTGCCTATGGTTTCTACTCCTGTTATGATGCTGTGCTGAATAGTTCTATGTCAACTTGACACCAATTAGAATTATCTGAAAGGAGAGAACCTCAATTGAGAAAATACCTCCATAAGACCCAGCTGTAAGGCATTTCTTAATTAGTGTTTGATGCGGAAGGTCTCAGTACATTGTGGGTGGTACCATCCCTGGGCTGGTGGTCCTGGTTCTATAAGAAAGCAAACTGAACAAGCCATGAGGAGCAAGCTTGTAATCAGCATCCTTCCATGACCTCTGCGTCAGCCCCTGCCTCCAAGATCCTATCCTGTTTGAGTTCCTGTCCTGACTTCCTTCAATGGTGGACAGTGCTGTGGAAGTGTAAATCAAATAAGCCCTTTCCTCCCCAACTTGCTTTTTGGTCATGGTGTTTTGTCTCAACAATAGAAACCCTAACTAAGATAGATGCCCTCTACAAACTCCATATGGAGGTTCTTTGATACCCATCATCTTCTCTAAAGTAGATTGGTGCTGCCAGGAGCAGATGCGTCTCACTGTCATAAAAAAGCTTCATGTTATTAAAACATTTTAAATTTAAAACAATTAAATTTAAAATGACTTAAATTCTGTAGCTCTCTGAAATGTTTGAAGACTACCCATCTATCTAAAATATATGAAGTTAAATAAAACTTATTTCTGTCTACAACTAAACCCTTACTAAAAGTTTGATTGTTATCTTAATTATTCTAAACAGTTTGTAATAGTAGTTTTCAAGGACTAGAACTTTACATTACAATTTTAAATGAGTTGCATAGGTACAATACATTACAGTACATTGTAACAAAAACAACCTTAAATTTGTATCAATATACAAAAACTTATACCAATGTAAAACATTTGAGACTAGTAGTTGACTTTTAATCTAAAAGTAGATTCAGTAATCTACCCTTTTATCCTATCATTCCTATATCCTCCCCTCTTATTTTTTTAGATAAAAGAGAAAGAAGGCTAGAAAAGAAAGAAATCTCTTAATCTAACTTTTTTTTTTTGGTTTCCTCCCTGACCACGACCAATAACAACTTGTAACCAAACTCCCAGTGAATCTCTAAGTCCCTTTCCTGTGTATCTCTCTATCCATATCCCTGGCTCATCCATATTCTTTAGGGCTAATTCCTGTCAATTAGTTACTTGCTCTACCCCCTGATCCAAAGTTAATTTTATTAACACAGTCTCAGAGTTTCACAGTGTGATTTAATATCCTGCAACAGTTCTGCATGTTATTCAGCCACCACCCAGAAGTAGAGAGCTGCAGGATTATAACCCCTTTGTGGGACAACCTTGAAAGATACCAGTGAAGGGAAATCTTCACAACTGGCAGAACTTTGACAAGCTCACATGGTCACACATTTTGTTTGGAAGGAGAAATTGCCGGATGTGTGATTGTTCACTGATTCATGGGCTGTAGTCAATGATTGACTGGATGGCCATGGACTTAGAAAGAATATGATTGGAAAATTGGTGAGAAAGACATTTATAGAAGATGTGGCTAGATCTCTCTAAATGGCTGAAGGATGTTGAGATACATGCATCCCATGTAAATGCTCATCAAATGTAACTTCTGCTGATGAGGAGTTCAATAATCAAGTAGATAGGATGACCCATTCTGTAGACTGTTAATCTCTTTCCTCATCCATTCCTGTCATTGCCCAATGGGCCCATGAACAAAGTGGCCATGGTAGCAGAGATAGAGGTTATACATGGGCTCTACAACTTGATCTTCCACTCACCAGGGCTAACCTGACTACAGCTGTTGCTGAATGTCATCTCTTCCAATAGCAGAGACCAACATTGAGCCCCAGATATGGCACCATTTCCTGGGGTGCCCAGCCAGTGACCTGGTGACAGGTTGAGTACAGTAGACCACTTCTTCCATGAAGAAGACAATGCTTTGTCCTTGCTTATTCTGACTACATATTTGCCTCATCTGCAAGTAATGCTTCTGCCAAAACTACCAGGCTTGGACTTAGAGAATGCCTTACCTACCATCACGGTGTTCCACACAGTATTGCTTCTTAACGAGGAACTCACTTAAACCCTTAAGCCAACAGGCCAAGAAAAGAATAATAGTGTTAGGAGGGGTGGCTGATCAAGATTACCAGGGGGAAATTGGATTGTTTCTCCACAACGGAGGTAAGAGAAATTATGTCTGGATTGCAGGAGATCCTTAAGGGCCTCTCTTGGTGCTGTCACAACCTGTGATAAAAGTCAATGGGAAACTACAACAACCTAATCTAGGCAGGATGACAAAGGGCACAGACCAATCAGGAATGAAGGTATAGGTCACTCCTCCAGGAAAAGAACCAAGACCTGCTGAGGCACTTGCTGAAGGTAGAAGAAACACAGAATGCATAGTACTTAAGACACCAAAGGAATGTCCCTCAAGGGAAACTCACTGATTCTATTATTTATGTGTTTGTGGATATACAGCTAATAGTTATATCACTTTAGGCATAATTATGACCTGGTTATTGTTTTTTTTTCAAATTTGACTTTTTATTGATTCTTTGTGGATTTCACATCATGCATTTCAATCCCACTCATCTCCCAGTTCCTTCCCATCCACCCCTACCCTTGCAACTTCCCCAGGATAAAAAAATATAAAATTTAAAAGAAAGGAGAAAGAAAAGAAAAAATCTCATTGCAGAAGCTATAGTGACACAGTGAGTCACACAGTCCTTTAGTCCATATATTGTTACTTCCAAGTGTTCATTGCATTGAGTCATTGATCTGGTTTGAGGTTGCTGGATTTTGCTACATCATCAATTTGGGCCCTCACTGGGGCTCCTCTTCAATATCCTGTTGTTGTCCTGTGTCATGGAGATTCTGTATCTTTGGGTCTGAAGAACCAGCCCCACCATGTGCTCCAACAGATCATGGATGTAGTGGATGATGGGATGGGCCAACTCATATCTCTGGTTCTGGGTCTGGGTGATTGTTGGGTTGGTCAGCCCACCAGTTCTCCTTCATCGTCAATGCCAGGGTGACCTCTCCAGTACTGCCCCTCCTAACTCACTCTGTGTAGTAAGCGCAAGGACAGGGCTGATTCTCCTGCTTTCATATCCTTGGGGTTGGCTCACCCACACCTATGTCATAAGGGCAGTTCTACTGTGTTGCCTAGTTGAGGTGCAGGGGTCAATCTGCCTAGTGCTGCAGCTGATGAGAAGCAGGGCTAGCTTTCTTGCTCTAGTGACCTCAGAGGTGGCTCTCCCACCTACCACAGGCCTTGAGGGGGAGCTTCTCTCTCTTGTCCACACCACCATATGGTGGGTGAGGGGCAGGAATTGGTTTCTCACACTCACGTTATCCAGGCCAGGTCCCCCATGCTTCCATCAATAGGGTCAATTTTACTGTGTTGCCCAAGAGGGGTTCAGGGCCTACTTTCCCTAGTTTTGTATCTAGTGAGGGGCAAAGTCAGTTCTCTTGTCTGCAGCAGGTGGCAAGAAGCAAGGTGGGGGAGAGCATCTTTCCCTCTCCCTCAACACCACATGGTAGACAAGGGGTACAAAGCCAGCTCCCCCACTCTCATGACCTCAGGGCAGGCTCACCTGTGCCCTCACCAGCAGGGTCAGCACTACTATAGTGCCCAGGTGAGGTGCAAGGTCTGCTCTCCTGAGCACTGTAGGTAGTGAGGGGCGAGGGGCAGGGTGGGGGGGCATTGTAACTTGAATTCTAAATGGCCTTTTTTTTTTTTTTTTTTTGGTTTTTCGAGACAGGGTTTCTCTGTGTAGTTTTGCGCCTTTTTTGGAACTCACTTGGTAGCCCAGGCCGGCCTCGAACTCACAGAGATCCGCCTGGCTCTGCCTCCCGAGTGCTGGTATTAAAGGCGTGCGCCACCACCGCCCGGCTAAATGGCCTTTTAATAAAAAAAAAAAATACAGAGCCAGATATTGGGGTAAATGATGAGAGATCAGACAGACAAAGGAACAAGTCACTGCCACGTCTTACCCCAGACTCCACAGCTTGAAAAGCCTCTAGTTGAAAGGGACGCTTCTGCTGAAAAGCCTTTATTTCCTGTCTCCTCACGCCTTACATACCTTTCTCCACCCAGCCATCACTTCCTGGGATTAAAGGCGTGTGTGTGCCTCCCAGTACTGAGATTAAAGGTGTGTGCCACCACTGCCTGGATCTGTTTCCTCTCCTAGACTGAATCAATCTCACATAGTCCAGGGTGGCTTTGAACTTACAGAGATTCAGATGGATCTCTGCCTCCCAGGCTAGGATTAAAGGTGTGTGCCACCACTGCCTGGCCTCTATGTTTAATCTAGTGGCTTGTTCTGTCCTCTGATCTTCAGGCAAAGTTTATTAGGGTCCACAATATGTCACCACAGGGCATCTCTCCCCCACCTGTGCTGAATGTCAGTGAGAAATGGGGATAGCTCTCCCACACTTACGCCCTCAGGGTCAGCTCACCTGCACCACCATCAGCAGCAGGGTCATCTCTACTGAGTTGCCCAGGTAAGGTGCAGGGCCTGCTTTCCTGAGTACTGCAGCTGGTAAGATGTGGGGCCAGCTCACTGGTGCTCCTGACCTCAGGGCCAGTCCTCCCACCAGCCAAAGGTAGTGAGGAGTGGGGGAGGGGAGGACTTCTCCCCCTTGTTCACACCACCGTATAGCAGATGAGGGGCAGAGCCAGATCTCCCACACTCTCATTCTCAGGGCCAGCTCACCTGTATCCCTGTCAACAAGGTCTGTTGTCATATTGCACTACACATTTCTACCTATGTTTAAAATATTTTTTATATTGTCACAACTTCAAGGTCATTGTACCTATACTGCACACCTGTTTACAGACTGTTCAATTTTATAATGTGAAGCCTTAGCCTTTAAGTTATATAGGTTGATAAGAGTAAATCACCCATGCTTATCATACTTATAGTTATGTTAGGTTTCCTAGATATACAGAGATTTTATGTTAGATGGATAGGTAATCTTCAAACACTTCACAGATCCAGAGAATATGGCATTTAAATATTTTAATAACTTAGAATTAGTTGATATGAAACACAATTGCTCCTGGCAGCACTGGTCTATTCCTGAGAGGATGTTGGGCTTCAAAGACACTTCATATTGAGTTTGTCTTCTTCTTGGCATAAGTGGCCTGTTGGGCAAAGAACTGCCCTTGCCTCAACTGCTGACAGCAAGCACGCTGTTCATTTTGGATGAGAAGGACACAAGGAAAAGTGACTGCTGAATCTTGCCAAGACAGGGTAGGACAGTCTTTCAAATTTTCCTGCTTCTGAAAATGGTCTGTCAGATATTCTAGGCCTCTAGCCAATAGTGGATGCCCCAACATTGCAGAGAAACACTGGGTCCAGGCAGCCAGCTGTTTCTGTCATGACTTGCATGTTCTGGAAGTTGCTTGTTTGTACCTCCTACTTACTCAGGACATAATATTATTTCCCTTCTCAGGAAAATGGGGTTGAAGACTAGATAGTTACAGTTACAATCCTTTCATATCTTAGCTAAGAACATATCAGGTACTAGATTTAGAATCTTCAGGATAGGAGAGCTATTGGAATAATTTCTGTAACTCTCCAGTTACCTTTGGCCTGGACATTTAGTAAGTGTTTCTTGCTTGATGTTTTTCTTGTTGGTTGTAGTTCCATTTTTGTTTATGTTTTTACCTTTTCATTCATCTAGACAATGCTTGATAATTGCTCTTATTGTATATAACTTTGTATTAGGTTTAGAACCTTCTTATTTAGACAAAAAGGGGAAATGTTGTGGGAATTCACTCTGCCAATGACCTTGGGGTATCTGGCCTGATAGAGGTGTGTTTTTTTTTCTGAGTACATGACTGCTTAAAACCAAGGAGGGGGGGTTCTCTCTCTCTCTCTCTCTCTCTCTCTCTCTCTCTCTCTCTCTCTCT
>CABHPR010139919.1:25717-40348 GCA_902168415.1 Peromyscus melanophrys | reverse complement strand
CCCCCCCCAAGGTCCCCAGCTCAGCCAAGCTTTTCTCATTAATCTCAAAGTCAAGGACTTGAATTAAACTGGGTCAGGGGACAGCCACCCCCCAACCCAGAGCTACAGCTGGGCCCCTTTCCCTGGGGACCCAGCTTCTGTGAGGTTCCACCACCAGCCTCACCCTCCTGGGACCCAGGCCTGTCGTCTTCAGTAGCCCCAAACCTAACCTCATCTCCACCCGATCCTCTCTGGCGCCCTGACAGCGTCTTCTGTCCTGGGACAGGCCGAAAGCACCCTGAATCCTTATCTCACCTCACCTCATTCCCCAGCCCTAGCCCTAAAATCTCTCATCCCTGTTTGAGGATATCAATCCCTGTCCCAGACCTCAGCTGCCTCCCCAGCCTTCCCGCTCTCGGTCCTCTCTCTTGGGTACCCCCTTATCTGGGACATATTTACTAGCTGGGATCCTGTGGGGGCGGGGTCCTTCTCGCCTAGAACCTCAAGAGCAGATCTTTCCTTAGATGACCCTGGAGACTGGCTTCCAAGGCAGGTCTCAGGAACCCAAATGCTGGGGCCTCATCTCCTCCCATTTAGGACTCTTGGGGGTCCAGGCTCCTGGCTTTCTCTTATTTCTGGAGAGAGGGTCTGCATCCCCAGCGCACGTCCGAGGGAGGAACCTTAAGGTATGAGCTCTCTACCGCCAGTCTTGCTCTTGTACCCCCAAACGCAGGCCGGGTCTCCAGCCCCCAAGACGCAGGAACTGTGACCCAGCCTCCTGCTCCCCGGGGACCTGGCCCCTGTTTGCCATCCCACCTGCTGGTACTCTTGGTCGCGGGGCGCAAAACCGCTGGGCACCGGTCGGAGCTGGAAGTCGGCGCGGGGCAGCTGGTGGAGGAGATGCACCCAGGCAGAGGGTCGGTAGCCCGGGGGTGCCCCCATGGCCCCGGGGTGGGGCAGCTGGGCGGACCGGGCTGGGAGCCTCGGTGCTGTGCGGGGCGCGGGCGGAGCGGGGTTTGCGGGGCTCCCGGGAGCAGGAGCCCGGAGGGCGGGGGGTGGAGATTGGGGAGGGGGAGGTGCGGCAGGTGCCTCGGTGCTGCCCCTGGCGGCCACCGGAGGCAATGCGGCGTGAGCAGTGGGCCCCGTGGCTCCGCCCTCTCCCGGGCTCCCACCTGCTGCCTGAGCAGGTGCAGGGTCTTTGCTCACGTCAGTGGTATCCAGGGGCTGGGCTGTGCTGAGAACAAAATCGATTAGCCTTCCTTGTCCCCGAACGTGCAAGAGCCAGGGTACTGTGATTTCTCTTTGAAGCACACAAGCTCTTTATCCTTATGTAAAACCTTCACCTTGGTGTAAAGGTCATTAGTAATTGAGCAGCATTTTGCAGGTAATAGCCAGGCGCGCCAATAAAAATCCCTCACCTTTCTAAAGGCATTCTCTGTTGTAAAGAGCACTTGGATAAAAGTCCTCTCCCCCCGCCCCCAACTTTGTCCTAATCTGTATACGGACCGTCTCTAGTCAGAAACCTTCCTGTGTGGACAGACCCTTCCAGAATGTGTTTAAAGACCTGCATATGCTGTAAAGACTAATTGTAAGGACTCCTGTTATCCGTATAGGAACCCATCCCATCTGTATTAGGTGGCTTCCCGGTTTTTTCTTTGAAACTTCCTCCAAGCTGCTTCAGTCTACACAGTGACCCTCACCCCTTGCCATTCACTTTAAAGTTTACAAGGTATCTTCTAGACAAAATACTTGTTTGGGTCTCATAGGAAGTCACTAAAGTCACACAGATAGATGAGGAAGGGGGTATAGAGACCCTGGAGGGGACCTGACCACCGTGACATCATCACCCAGGCCTTCACTGTGTGACCTAGAACTAACATTCCCAGGGTGCTACTCAAGGGTACCTCTTGGTGTGGAGAAGGGCTAGTCTTTGCCCCTGAAATACCCAGTAATGTTTCTTTCTGGTCAGGGGGATGAGATGGAGGGAGTAAAAAGTAATCCACCTTACATTTTGGTCCAGGTTGGTAGGAAAGGGGTAGCAATAGGAGAGAGAGAGAGAGAGAGAGAGAGAGAGAGAGAGAGAGAGAGAGAGAGAGAGAGAGAGAGAGAGAGAGAGAATGCTTCTCTGTCTGCCCATCTCCTCCCTTTGCCTCCGTCTCTCTGCCTCTTGAGTGTGTGGTTTGGTCCCAGAAGGCAGCCTCTTTGGGGAATTGCTTTAGCCTGTATTGATTCAACTCGAGACACCTGTCCTATTATATCAGAGATGTGTGGTACCTTCTGATATAGGTCTGTTGGCTTGACTTCCACCTAGTATTATAATCTGTCTGTTTCATCAGGAAGAGATATGGAGGGATTATTCCCAGATGGTCCATGTGACATTCTAGAGTCCCCAGATGGGGACACCATTCCCAAATGACCTCAGGTTCCACAGGCGTTAATTCAGGCTGGGTGCAGAGAAGCTGGCTTTGACCACGTGGTCAGTGCCATTTAGTTTCAGCCAGTACTGGCCATATGGGAAGAGGGACCCAGCCTCACCAGATGTTCCAAATTTCCAAACGAAGACAGAAATCTGGATATTTTTAAAGCAAAAATCCCTCAGCGTTTAAATGTTAAAATGAATTCAAATTAAAAAAATGACTGTGTGGGCCAAATAAAACCTGTCTGTGGGTTGGTGCTGGCTGGTCTGCAAGCTCTGGTCTAGCCAGACTCTGTGCCTCACTGGCATGCAAGGGGCAAGCAGAGGAAGAGGGGGGCATGGCAATGCCGAGCCAGAGAAGTGGGAGAGAAGCCTGGGAAAGGTAATCACGTGCCTCCTCCAGGGAGCCCTCCTGCCCAGCCCTTCCTGACAGAAGGTGAGAGCAGGTCTCGGCTGAGAAACTCAACCTAGACTCTAGTAGCCTTGCTGGCTAACCTGGTTCCTGAAGATACCACACAGTTCTGCATCCTGTTTCTGGCACACATCTCACTAAATAGAATCAACTGTGATTCATTTTCCTACATGCCTCATACACAGAACAGGGTGCCTGCTGTACGTTCAGGCACTGCTCTCTGTCCTAAAGCAAATGACACAGCCTCCTATGGATGGTAACTACCCAAGTTCATGTAATAGGTAAGGCAAAGGAGAAACTGACTGTAAGTATAGTGTGTAACTTTAGAAAAAGGAAAAAAATTGCTGGGCGGTGGTGGCGCATGCCTTTAATCCCAGCATTCGGGAGGCAGAGGCAGGCAGATCTCTGTGAGTTCGAGGCCAGCCTGGGCTACGGAGTGAGTTCCAGGAAAGGCACAAAGCTACACAGAGAAACCCTGTCTCGAAAAAAAAGGGGGAGGAATTTAAGTCAGTGTACCACAGAGATACCTACACATCTGTGTTTAGTGCAGCACTATGTATAGTTGTCAAGTGACAGAATCAGCCTGGGTGTCCACCAGCAGATGAATGGATAAAGAAAATGTGGTCTGTGTACACAATGGAATCTTATAAAGCTGTAAAGAAGAATAAGTTATTGTTTGCAAGAAATTATATGGAGCTGGAGATCATCCTTTTAAGTGAAATAAGCCAGACTGGCAAGAACAATTATTGCATCTTTTCTGTCTTATGTGGACCTAGATCATATTCGTATATGTATGTATATATCTATGAATTAAAATACTATGAAACCCATTGCTGTGTACAATGAATAAATGCTAATAACCATTTAAATAAACGCTGTATTTGAATGTGTGGTGGGAAGGAATGGTTGCCTATGGATACAGAAGACACTAGGGAAATGGCTCTTCCTACATGTGGGTGACCTTCAAGTACAGACTCAAATGACTGACAGCTTGGACCAGACCTCACAGCTGAGCTACCTGGTGTGAGTCCAGATGGCAGAGTGGTTAATACTCTGTGCTGACTTGACTGGGTTGGGGGAATACACACATTGCTGGCACAACCTTATTTCTTTATTCACGTTAGGTGTGTCTGAGAGCAGTTGTTGGAGATTAGATTTTAACCCATCACATAAATGTAAGATTTGTGTACCCCCAAATCTATGGAGGGTTAGGACAGAGTAAGTTCGTATTCTCTTCCACACCTGTAACATCCTCTTCTCCCGCTGTAGAACACTTAAGTACCTGATTCTCTGGCCTTCAGACTCAAGGTAAAATCAACCTCTGGCTTCCCTGGGTCTCCAGAGAGGACATCAAATTGTGGGGCTTCTCACTTTCATAGTTGTTTGAGTCAATTCTCATAATAAATTTCCTTCAATCTATTTTTGTATCTATGTATCTATCTATGTTGTATGTATGTATGTATGTATGTATGTATGTATGTATGTATGTATGTATGTATCTATCTATCTATCTATCTATCTATCTATCTATCTATCTATCTATCTAGTGTATCTATCTTGGTGCTTTGAGCAATGTCCCCTCATAGGTTCATGGTCTTGAACACTTGGTCCCAGTTGGTGGTACTGTTTCGGGGAGGTTCTGGAACCTTTTAGGAGGTGGTGCCTTGTTGGAGGAAGTACATCACAAGGGCCAGATGTTGAGAGTTTTAGCCTCATGCAACTTTCAGTTTGCTGTCTCTGTTTCAGGCTTGCAGTTGAAATGTAGTCTTTCAGCTTCCTGCTCCAGCCTCCTGCTGCTGTGCATTCCCACCCCCTGCAACGTTATTTTTCTCCCTCTAGAATCCCAAGCTCAAAGAACTTTTTCCTTCTGTAAGTTGTCTTGGACATGGCCTTTTATCACAACCACAAATGTAACTAATACAGAACTTGGTACCAGGAATGGGGTCTGTCTCTCTGCCTATTTCTGTGTCTATCTATCTACCTATCCATCCACCACTCATCCATGTCATTTGTGCTATTTCTTTTCAGAACTCCTACACCTGGACCTGGCAAGTCTACTCACATGTTTATTTATTCAGGAAAAATGAGGACATCCATCTACCATAAGAACTATGAAAGAGTGTCCAGGCCGGGCGGTGGTGGCACACGCCTTTAGTCCCAGCACTCGGGAGGCAGAGCCAGGTGGATCTCTGTGAGTTTGAGGCCAGCCTGGGCTACCAAGTGAGTTCTAGGAAAGGCGCAAAGCTACACAGAGAAACTCTGTCTCGAAAAAAAAAAAAAAAAAAAAAGAGTGTCCAAAGCAGCTATATTTGTAATATTCCAGGGCTGGATACAGCTTGCGTGTCTATCCACAGCGGATAACATGGCACCCATACCTAGCACTACTAAAGGGGTCAAGAATCTGTGCTAGATAGGTCATAGGCCCAAAGGAGAATCCAATAATGTTCTGCCAAATGGGCATAATATTAACAGAATGATTTATTACCATACCCGTAGATCAGAGAACCTCTCATCTCTCATCAGAGAAGCTTCTTCTTGCAGTAGATAGCAATTAACATAGAAACCCTCAACTGGTCACTGTGCAGAGAGCAAAATACTGTGGATATTCATATCACACCCCTCCTTCAAAGGCTCAGGGGTCTTTTCAGAAGAGGCAGGAAGATTGTTCAGAGCCAGATGTGGTGAATAACTTAAGTAAATGTTGTTCCCCAGACACAATATGGCAGATGAACTTATGAATTCATGGAGATTGTGACATCATGAATGAAACCTGTTAGAGCTCCAGCCAGACAAAATCCCACTGTAGAGGAGGGAATGTTGCCACCACTCATTGAGTAGCTATTGACATTTCATGGCTGCTAAGAGAAGGAGAGTCCATTTTCTTTAATGATGTGGCCCCTGACAAGCTGACCATACACTATAACAAGCCTCCATTCAAAGACTAGATGGACAACACAAACTCCCCAGCCCCAAAGAATGGGCTGAACTTATTGACTCCTCTCTAAAGTATACAGTTTTGGAAAGGAGAAGTGAAAAGAAATAACTTTAAAGTTGAGAAACTTGACAAATGCTTCCGCAGCCAGTGACCCTGGTCAATGTCACCAGTCATTAAGACAGCGGCTCCACGTCTGTAGTTATTTAAATGATAAATATCATCCATACATAGTCTTGAGCATTTGAATACTGAGTTTCCAGCTGGTGGCGCTGTTGGGGGGAGCGGTGCTTAGTCTTGGGGGAAATATGTCTCTGGTGAGCTACAGAAGAATGGTGGTCCATCTCTAATATCAGATCTTGGGAGGCAGAGACAGGGGATCTCTGGGAATAGGTAGCTAACAAAGTCTTCAAAGTCTGCATGAAGTGAGAGACCCTGCCTCAATAAAGTGAAGAGAGATAGAGGAAGATAACTGTTGTCAACCCTGACCCTCCACATGTATGTGCACATTCATGCACAAGAACCCTCACATATGTGAACATGCACACACACACACACACACACACACACACACACACACACACACACACACAATTCCAACGGAAGAACATTTTACAAAATCCTTAACCAGAGTTCTCCAAGTTGTCAAGGTTAGTGAAAGCAAAAAAAAAAAAAAAAAAAAAAAAAAAACTGAAAAAACACCAAGGCCAAGAAGGGCCTAAGGAGATAGGAGGGACAAATGTAGCAGGATCCTGGGTCAGAAAGGTGACATTACGTCAAAGCAAAGGGAATCCGAGTACAGTGTGAACTACAGTTAGCAGCAACAACGTGACCATGTGGCTCCTTAGCTGGGACAAAGTAGCTTAGGAATGTGAGATGATAACAGGAGGGGATCTGGGAAAGAAGTACAGGAACTCAGTCCTTGGCAACTTGCCTTGCATCGGAAATTCTAAAATTAAAATATTACTTAAAAAGCAATCTGAATTGAAAAAAAAAACCACAATAGAAGAGTTTTAAATATGAGGTCTGAAGTCTGGGGGCCAGTGCAAAGGCTCAGCTTATAAGGCACTTGCCACCAAGTTTAATGAGCTAACTTAAATAAATAAATAAATAAATAAATAAATAAATAAATAAATAAATGTGTGTATGTTACAAACATCTTCAACAATGAAGCCAGGGCTCCTTGAATAAGCACAAAACAGCTTTATTTTTCTCATGTGTCTTCATGTTTGTCTGAGCCCTCTTTTTTTTGTTTTATTTTAAATTATTTTAAATTATTTTGCCTGTCCATTATGTCTGTGCAACATGTGTGTGCCTAGGACCCTTAGGAGCTAGATGAGGGTGTCAGATCCACTGGGACTGGAGTTACAGAGAGTTGTGTGCTCTAGGAATTGAGTCCAGGTTCTCTGGAAGAGCAGCCAGTGCTTTTAACCACTGAGCCATCTCTCTACATCCCACCTCCACACACACTCACTCTGAGACCTGGCTGACCTGGAACTTGCTATGTAGACCAGGCTGTTCTTGAACTCACAGAGCTCTGCTTGCCCCTGCCTCTTAAGTGCTGTAATTCAACAGATGTAACCAGCTGAGGCCCAGTTTTTTTGTTTGTTTGTTTGTTTGTTTGTTTTTGTTCCTTGGCCATAAGCTGGAGAATGCCTTCAATATTTTAGTGTCATTTTGGGGTTGTCCAGTGGTTGGAATTCTAGGAACCCTATCATCCAGACTAACATAATAGTAAAATGGCTGTTGACCAGCTCGGAAGTTGCTTCTATTAAACTGGTGGGGCCCGAGCTGAGACCCCCCCCCCCCCAGGCCAAAGGACAGGAGCAGAGCACAGACCGGCCAGTTCTCTCTCCTTATTCTCTCCCTTTCTCCCCTGCTCCAATTTCTGGGGTCAAGTAGAGGAGGATGGGGTGCTCTCGCTGGCGTTGTTTCCCTCTGGCTGTTCTCTGTAGCATGAATCCTAATTGGTCTTATAATGAAAACCCAGAGCTAGATATTGGGGTAAATGCTGGAAGATCAGAGGAACAAAGGAACAAGCCGTTGAGAAACTTCTCACCACGACCAAATCCTCAGGCTAAAAGAGAGGTGAGATCCTGTCTCCACGAATCCTCAGACTGAATGCCTCTGAGTCCTCAGCCAAAAGGGCCTCCAACTCCTGTCTCCTCACGCCTTATATTCCTTCCTTTGCCCAGCCATTTCACTTCCTGTCTCAACCTTCCTAGTGCTGGGATTAAAGGCATGTGACTCCCAAGTGCTGGGATTAAAGGTGCATGCCACCACTACCTGGCTCTGTTTCTCTGTTAGACTGGAGTAATCTTGTGTAGTCTAGGGTGGCTTTGAACTCACAGAGATCCAGACGAATCTCCGCCTCCCAAGTGCTAGGATTAAAGGTATATGTCACCACTGCCTGGCCTCTATTTTTAATCTAGTGGCTGGCTATGTCCTCTGGTCTTCAGGCAAATTTTATTTGTTAAGAGTACACGCAAAATATCACCACAGTTCTCCCCCACGTCTAGCCAGGAAAGTAGGTGGAATCTTTGTCAATGGAAGCTCTTGGGGAGCCCTTTTCCCTTTTGACCAGTCTTTCAAGAACGGCTGCTTTCCTTAGTGCCCACTACTGTTGATGTTAAGGTAAAACCACAACCCTTACCTCCGAAACATACTCCTTACCCCAAAGGGAAGAAGTGATAGTTTATTAAGGAACCATATATGAGTAGGCATGATTCAGGTCCCTCCCCCCACACCCTGTGCCAAAAAAAAAGCCATACTCTGCTGTGAAAATAGTTCCATGAGATTTTGTTAGTTACAGAAAAAAAAAGTCATAAATCAAATATTTGCCAAAAGACTTTGGTGGGAGCCACAGGTAAATGGGTTATGGCAAAGTGGAGGAAATCCCCGCTATAGGTTTCAGTTGCTATATGATGCTATTCTTAGCTTTTGGGTTGGTGGAAGCTGGTGGTATGCTAAGAATAAATTTTAAGGGTTTTCTTTTCATCGTATCTTTTAATATCCAGGCAGATCTCATTTCCCACATTGCTACATGAAACCGTTTAATAATTTATTTCCTCCACCTGGGATCCCAGTTCTGATACCAGCTGGATGTCCAACAATTCAATTCCGTTCTGACAATAATATTTAAAGGTTTTGATAGTCACAGGGTGTTAGGTCAGACACGGGGGTGGCTAGCCGGTGGATTGCTTTCAAAGGGAATAAAAATAACCCAAGATAATTGGGCTCTGGAGTTCTGGTTTGCAGCCTTTTAATTTGCACTCTCCAAGTTATGTCCTTTGACCTTAATCTTTAACACAGGTGCAGCTCTGGTCTCTCTTTTTTATTTTATTTTATTAACATTTTTTTCATTTATTTTACATACCGATCAGAGTTTCCCTTCCTTCCTTTCCTCCCCTTCCCTCTCCCCAACTCCCATCTACGCCCCTCCCGATCCACTCCTCCTCCATCCCCATTCAGAAAGGGGCAGGCCTCCCATGGGCTTGAATGTAGTTTAGCAATCAAGTTGAGGTAGGACCTAGCTCCTCCCCATGCATAAAGGCTGAGCGAGGTAATCCAGCATGAGGAACAGGTTCCCCAAAGCCAGCTAAGTGCCAGGGACAGGTCCCGATCCCACTGCTAGAGCCTTACAAACAGACCAAACCACACAACTGCCACACACACATGCAGAAGGCCTAGGTCGTCCCATGCAGGCTCCCCAACCGCCAGCCTAGAGTCCATGCGTTCCCTCGGAGCTCAGGCCAGCTGTCTCCGTGGGTTCCTCCGTCATGACCTTGGCCCGCTTGGCTCACACAATCCCTCGACCGTATCCTCAGGAGGATTTCCGGAGCTCCTCCGCCCAGTGCTTGGCTGTGGATCTGTGCATCTGCTTCCATTAGTTACTGGGCAAAGGCTCTCTGATGACAATTAGGGTGGTCCCCGATCTGATCACAGTAGATGATTAGTTCAGGTACCTACTCCACCATTGCCAGGAGTCTTAGCTGGGGTCATCCCTGTGGACTCCTGGGAGTCTTCTTGTCTCTTCTTCCTCCTCCCCACCTTCATCTTTTGCTCACGTCATTTTGATGTCCTCCGTTCAAAGACTATCAGGAAAGCAGCCCCGTTGCATTACTTCACCCAGGAGTCTCTTTCTATCCACCCAGGAGAGGGAGGGTAGAGATGGGCAAGAGGAATGGTTCCATCCAAATCGGCCTGGTGAACCAGCAAACTTACTGGAGCTACTCACAGGAGCATGGGAGACTTGGGCCGTTGTGCCATTGCAAAGCTCATCCCGGCATGGGTGATGCCTCATAAAACTGGCATCCCTGAAGATGCCTGGATATCTTCCAGACAGTTCCACTGACCAGCTTCCTCTCCTCCATCAATTGCTGATCTCTACAAGAACCTCCGAGGGAGATCCCGTAAGTCTTTCTTGTAAGTTTCTTGTGGTTTTCATGAGCCTCCTACTTCCCCACAGGGGGAATATTTCAGTGTGGAGCTTAACAACTAAGTGACTCTGAGGCTGATCAAGCAGCTTGCATTGCTCCAGGCACAAGGGGAACACACATTATGGGGATCAGAGGTCAGAGGTAATCCACACGGAGTAAAAGTGTGTTCTGGATGATGTGTGTTCACCGCCCTAAATTCCTTTTTGAAATCCTAGGCCCCAGTTTCTCAGATGCGGTTGTGTCTTTAAGGAGACGACTGAAGTAAAATGAGGTCACAAGAATGGACTCTTATCACAAGTGGAGTCCTTGTAAAAAGAGATTAGGGACCAGTGACGTGGCTCGTCAGGTAAAAGTGCTTGCCTCCAAGCCTGAGGACCTGAGCTCCATCGTTGGGACCCACATGGTTTAAGGAGAGAACAGACTGAAGGGACTCTGGCCAGATCGAGCATGGCGAGATGGCCCTGGCAGGCCTTGCCCTTGTCCCCCATTCCCTCTGCCTTGCTAAAAACCTTTAGATTACACTCCTAAAGCTAGCCCCCAAGGACTACTCCCTTATTTGGACACTTCTTCTTCCTGAGACTGACTACCAACGTCCAGCTATCAAAGTATTGAAGTCCAGCAATCAAAAGTCCCCTTTGGCTCACCTAATTAACATACCCAATTAAAATGAAACACCTCATTCTAACACGGGGTTTCCCCTTTTATCTTTATAAACTGCCATTTGCCTATGTGCCATGTCTGTCTCCTCTCTATTCAGAGGCAGTCCTTTGTCACTGGGGGACAAATACCAATACCCCCTTTCCCTTATTCCCTTCTCCTGTTACTTGCCCTTGGGAGTTCCTTTCACAGACTTCCACACATTGTCTTCTGACCTCCACATATGTGTTAGGGCATGTGTATACTCATATATACATAACAAATGAATAAATATTGTTGTTGGAATCTTAGATGGTCTTTTAATAAAAAACTCAGAGCCAGATATCAGGGTGAAAGCTGAAAGATCAGAGAAGCAGAACAGCCAGCCACTACTTCTGACCTCTACAAAAATCCTCAACCTAAAGAGAGTGAGTTCCTGTTTCTTCATGCCTTACATACCTTTCTCTGCCCTGCCATATTACGTCCTGGGATTAAAGGCGTGTGTGCTTCCCAAGCAAAGGCATGAGATCTCAAGTGCTGGGAATAAAGGTGTGTGCACCACTGCCTGGCTATTTCTCTCCTATACTGGATCAATCTCATGTATCCCAGTGCGGCCTTGAACTCACAGAGATCCAGATGGATCTCTGCCTCCTGAGTGATAGGATTAAAGGTTGTGCCACCACTGCCTGACCTCTATGTCTAATCTAGTGGCTGGCTCTGTCCTCCAATCCTCAGGCAAGTTTATTAGGGTACACAATATATCACTGCAAAATATAAAAATAAATAAAGCCTAGAGAGAAAGGTCAGCAATAAAAAAGGCTGGCTGCTTCTTCCACAGGACCTGAGTTCAGTTCCTAGCACCCATACCAGATGTCTCACACTCACCTGTAACTCCAGCTTCAAGGGGTCCAACACTTCTTCTGGTCTTCCAGGCATTAGCATACCACCCAGACCCCCACCCCTCACATAGGGAGGGGATAAAATAAAAATCTTTCAGTTGGAGGGAAAGGACCTGAATGGAGCAAGGAAATCCAGGGGAAAATAATGCAATACATTTTAATAAAATAATGTACAGACTGGAGAGATGGTTCAGTGGTTAGGAGCACTTTTAGCTCTTGCAAAGGATCTGGGTTCAATTCCCAGCTCCCCCATGGTAGCTTGCAGCCATCTGTAACTCCAGTCCCAGGCAATCTGAAGCCCTCTTCTGACCCTTGAGGGCAAGGTGTGTATTTAGCATATGTATGTATAAGCAGGCAAAACACTTGTACACAAAACTCCCAAATTTCCATGGCTGGGCATTAGTACTAGCCTAGCATATACCAGGCAGGCCTTGCATTCAACACCTAGCATCTCATAATTGGGCATGTTGGTGTATGCCTGTAATGTCAGCACTTGGGAGGCAGAAGCAAGAGGATCAGAAATTCAAGGTCATTCTTGGGTACATAGTCAGTTCAAGGCCAATCTGGGCTACAGGAGACTGTCAGAAAGAAAAAAAAAGAAAAAAGGAAAGATGGAAGGAAGAAAGAAGGCCTCATGAGATTTGGATTTACTTGGTGCTCACTTGACATTTTATGTTCACTTGACATGAGCTAAAGTCATCTGAGAGGAGGGAACTTCAACTAAGAAAATGCCTCCAGGGCTGGAAAGATGATTCAGAGGTTAAGAGCACTGGCTGTTCTTCCTGAGGTCCTGAGTTCAATTCCCAGCACCCACAAGGTGGCTCACAACAATCTGTAATGAGATCTGGTGCCCTCTTCTGATGTGCAGGTGTACATGCAGGCAGAACACTGTATACATAATAAATAAATAAATCTTTAAAAAAAAGAAAATGCCTCCATAAGATGGGGATGTAAGCAAGCCTACAGATGTAGGACCTTTTCTTAATTAGTGATTGATAAGGGAGGGTCCAGCCCATTGTGAGTGGTGCCATCCCTGTGCTGGTGGTCCTGAGTTCTATAAGAAAGCAGGGTGAGTAAGTCATGGGGAGCAAGCTGGGAAGCAGCACCCCTCCATGGCCTCTGTGTCAGCTTCTGCCTCCAGGTTCCTGCCCTGCTTGAGTTCCTGTCCTGAATTCCTTCGATAATGAACAAAGATGTTGAAGAGTAAGCCCAACCCCCCTTTCTTCCCCAAGTTCCTTTGGTCACGGTGTTTCATCACAGCAATCGTAACCTTGACTAAGACATTTGGGTTACTGTGCTCTTTACATTTTGTTAGCTTTGTTATAAAACCTTACAAATAGAAAAATATCACACATCAAAATTAACCACACCCAAAGTCCATACTTCTCAGTGAATTTCTACATAATTAGAGTAGCCATTAGGAATGGACTTTGTGGAGCTTCATCCTGGATTTGCAGTTTCACGGTCGAATATATTTTTATGCACTTATCCTCCACCCCAAACTAAAAATCTGTAACAGAGTTAGGAACAGAAAAAAGGAAATGGCCTAGCTGTACATTGGGTGTGTATAATTTGGTGTGTTAATGCATCTAATTTACAGGAGGGCACATGTATCAGGCAAGAAGTCATCACTTAATGGGAAAGGAGTTGTATGGGATTTTGTGTACATCCCAAGTGTTATCTGCATTAGTTATTTTTGCATCCCCATGACCAAAATACCTGCCAGAGACAACTTCAAAGGAGGAACAATTTATTCTGGCTTGGTGTTGGAGGGTTTTAGTCCATTGTGGCAGAGAAGACATTGTGGAGGTCAGTTCATGGTGGCTGGAGCAAGATGCTGTCCCACAGGTAGACCAGGAAGTAGAGAGAAAGTAGGAGTCAGGTACAACCTTGAAGGGTCTGTACCTAGTGACCTACTTCTGTCTGTTATACCCCTCCTAAAGATTCCACAGCCTCTCTAAACAGCGCCTCCAGCTGGAGATAAGCCTTTACAGCATGAGCCCCTGGAAGCTGTGAGTGCATCTTAGATTTAATTCACAAAAGCATCTGTAACATCTTTTTTTTTAAATTTTTTTATTTAACTTTATTTTATGTGCATTGATGTTTTGCCATGGGTGTTGGGTTCCCTGGAACTGGAGTTACAGACAGTTGTGAGTTGCCAGGTGGGTGCTGAGAATTTAACTTGGGTCCTCTGGAAGAGCAGCCAGTACTCTTAACCACTGAGCCATCTCTCCAGCCCTGTAACACGAATCTTAAAAGGTCTTATTAATAAAACAAACAAACAAACAAACAAACAAACAAACAAACAAACAAACAAACAAAAACCCCAAAAAACCCAGAGCCAGTTATTTGGAGTGGAAGCTGAAAGATCAGAATAGAATAAGCCAGCCACAAGTTCTTACTGCTAGAAAATCCTCAGCCTAAGAGAGCTACTTCCTGTAAACTCATGTCTTATATACCTTTCTGTGCCCTGCCATCTTACTTCCTCTCTTAGCCCAGCTACATCACTTCCACTTTATGCCCAGATCTATCACTTCCTGTCTGTCTGTACAGACCTCCAGACCTCTATGGTTGACTAGTGCTGGGATTAAAGGCCTGTGTCACCACGCCTGGCTCTGTTCCCAGTGTGGCCTTGAACTCACAGAGATCCAGATGAATCTCTGCATCCTGAATGCTAGGATTAAAGGTGTGTGCTACCATTGCCTGACCTCTATATTTAATATAGTGGCTAGCTTTGTCCTCTGTTCCCCAGGCAAGCTTTATTTGTTAGAGCACAAATAAAATACCACAAGCATCCTGTGGGGTAGTTGGAGTCCTGCTGAATCTGCCATGACATGCATATGGTCTGTTTTGGGTAACGAGATGCCTTCCTTCCTTCCTTCCTTCCTTCCTTCCTTCCTTCCTTCCTTCCTTCCTTC
>CABHPR010139919.1:7198-21070 GCA_902168415.1 Peromyscus melanophrys | reverse complement strand
AGAGAGAGAGAGAGAGAGAGAGAGAGAGAGAGAGAGAGAGAGAGAGAATGGTCTAGTTCCAGTGTCTTTCCCACCACATAAAACACTATGCCATCACGGAGGCAGCACCCTCATCACTTCATCTAAAACCAATCGCTCAAGAAGGCACCACTTCTAAATGCCATTTCATTCAGAGTTGGCATTCATGATGTACATTTATTTATTTATTTTCTGGAGGAGAGTGAGAACATAGTCCACCACTACCACAAAGTATGCAGTCAAGTTTCCCAAATTTGGGGAAACTGCAGGGGCCAGCACATCCGGAGTGTAATGGATAAACCTCACCCTGGGAAACCCACCTTTGTGATCATGGTATCTTCCCTGCCAGGTAAGTATCATGCTATACATTTCAGAAGTAGAATTAAAAAGTGATTGTGCCTCACTCTTTAATCCGGCAGTGGTGGTGATGGGGACAACATACAATCCTCCCCATGTGCCTACACATGTGGAAAGAATGATGATAGAACATGGATATGGAGGTCTGATGGGGCACGAGGAAGACATTTTATTTGGAATAACCAGAGGAGGTATTTTAAAAGTTTTTTTTTTTTTTAAAGATTTATTTATTTATTATACTTAGTGTACTGTCTGCATGTATCCTAGGAGGCCAGAAGAGGGCACCAGATCTCATTACAGGTGGTTGTGAACCACTATGTGGTTGCTGGGAATTGAACTCAGGACCTCTGGAAGAGCAGTCAGTGCTCTTAACCGCTGAGCCATCTCTCCAGTCCCAAAGGTTTTTTTTTTTAATTTAAAAAAGTTGATGTATATGTATGAGTGTTTTGCCTGTATGTATGTATGAGCACCATGTGTGTGCAGTACCTAAGCATCAGATTCCCTGAAACTGGAATTACAGACTGTGAGACGTAATGTATGTCCTGGGAACTGAACCCAGGTCACTGGGTACTGCACCCAGGTCCTTTGAAAAAGCAATAAGTACTCTTAACTGCTGAGCCATCTCTCCAGCCTCCAGGAGAGGTGCTCTGAGGTAGAAACAAAAGGTGGTACAGGGAGCATGAGAAGAAGCTATGCATAGTGGCTGTCAGGCAGTTGTAAGAGCAAATGCAAAGGCCCAGTACATGGCTGAAGACTCTGAGGGCATTTTGGCGAGGGCTGGTTGGAGTGAGCTGGAGAACTGCTAAAGCGCGGGTCTGGGAACAGGCAGGGTGAGCTCTGCAGTGTTCTAAAGTATGGTGGTGGGGAGTTCAGAGTTTATTTCCAGGCAACAGAAGCTGCTGGGGTGATTCCAAGCACAGCAGTAAGATTCTGAATGGAACTTGGCAGGAAATATGTGTGGGCCTTGCTGCAGATGCGTTAGCTCCAGCAGGTGAGATAAAAATTAAATCATTTTATTTATAGCATGACAGGCATGCAGGCATGGAGTGATTTGACACCAACTAGGAGAAAGGCAGTAAAACCTAACAGTTCCTGGATTTTAAAATGCACATTCTGTCTTTCTCATCCACTCTTTCTGTTGATTTCCCTTGCAGGCTCATTGGAGAGTGCAACCAAGTAATTTTATAGGAAATATTGTGTTGGGTGTGGTAGCACATGTCTTTAATCCCAACCCTTGGGAGGCAGAGGCAGGCAGATGTCTGTAAGTTCAAGACCAGCCTACTAGTCTACATGTCAAGTTTGAGGACAGTCCAGGACTACATAGAGAGCCTTTGCATAAAAAAAAAAGAAACAAAAAAGAATGAAAGAAGGAAATAAACAAGCAAACAAACAAATAAATAACTATTGGTTAGAAGCCCAGAATGTGAGAGGAAGCCACACCAGAGCTGATTTGGGGGAGGAAGGAATGGAAACACCCAAGCCCCTTTATCAGGGGAAATTTGCAAGTAGGCTCCTCAGTATCAGCCAGCAGTTTGGAGACAGGATGTTCTATCAGCTTCTTGCTGGCATTGCCATCTCCTAAGTATTTTTCAGGACCAGAGAGATGGCTCAGTGGGTAAAAGCACTTGCCTTGCAAGCCTAAAGGCCTGGGTTGGATGCCCGGGACGCTTGTAAAAAAAAAAAAAAAAAGGCCAGATGCTGTGGTGGGATGCGTGTGAAATCCTAGTATTCCTACTGTGAGAGGAGACGCAGAGTTACGGGAATCACTTGGAAGTTTGTGAACTGGATAGACCGGAGTACACAGCATGGCAGAAAAAAAGAGGGACCCTGCCTCAGAAAGGTAGAAGCTGAGAATTGAACTCCTAAACCGTATCCTCTGATCTCCACGTGCACATTATTACAATTGTGTGTGTGTGTGTGTGTGTGTGTGTGTGTGTGTGTGTGTGTGTGTGATGTGCACGCATTTGAGTGTGAGAGTGCACCTGTCACAACACACGTGTGGGGGCCAGAAGACGAGCTCAGGTGTTGGTCCTTGCCTTGCACCTTGTTTGCTGTTGTGTACACCAGGCTGGCTGTGTACACCAGGCTAGCTCACCCATGCGCCTCCAGGCACTCTCTTGTTTCCATCTCCTAACCTGCTGTGGGAGCCCTGGGATTGCAGACACATGCTACCCTGCCCAGCGTATATGGGTTCTAGGGATCCGAACTCAGGTTCTCACATTGTGTGGTAGGAGCCATCTCCCCAGACCCATAAAATGCTCTGCACCACAGAGAAGTAACTCTCTACCCCTTCTGTCCCCTGTCAATCTACTTTATGACTCTGGGTTTGCCTTCTGGGTATTTCTTTCTTTTTTCTTAAATTTAAAAGTTTTTTTTTTCATTTTACATACCAACTATAATTCCCTCTTCACTTCCTCCCCACCCTCTACCCACTCTTCAGAGAGGGTAAGGTCTCCCATTGGGAGTCAACAAAGTCTGGTGGTGGTGGTGCACGCCTTTAATCCCAGCACTTGGGAGGCAGAGCCAGGCGGATCTCTGTGAGTTCCAGGCCAGCCTGGTCTACAGAGCGAGATTCAGGACAGGCACCAAAACTACACAGAGAAACCCTGTCTAGAAAAAAAACCAACAACAACAAAAAAAAACAAAAACAAGATGAGGCAGGACCAAGCCCCCCTCCCCCCAGCATCAAGGCTGAACAAGGTATCCCTCCATAGGGAATGGGTTCCAAAAAGCCAGTTCACGCACTAGGGATAAATCTTTGTCCCACTGCTAGGGGCTCCACAAACAGACCAAGCCACACAACTGTCACCCACATTCAGAGGGCCTAGTTTGGTCCCATGCAGGTTCCCCAGCTGTCAGTTCAGAGTCCATGAGCTCCCACTAGCTCTGGTTTCTCAAATATCTTATCTGGAATTACTAACTACAGCTGCTAATCCTGGGAGCTTTTCTGACCCAACAGAGACAGGTACATTCGATAAAACAACACTTGGGACATTAATCATGTCTCACAGTTCTGGAAGGGAGAGTAAGGCATGCATACACAGAATAGGGAAAAAGCCTCAGGAATACACATAGTGCCAACTGTTGAGACTAAGTTCCCTGGAAACCAATCATATAGAATCAATGATGAGGGGCTGGAGAGTTGGCTCAGAGGTTAAGAGCACTGACTGCTCTTCCAGAGGTCCTGAGTTCAATTCCCGGCACCCACATGGTGGCTCACAAACATCTTTAATGAGATCTGGCACCCTCTTCTGTGTACATAATAAATAAATAAATCTTAAAAAAAAAAGAAGAAACAAAGATGAGATCTATTATATTCCAATAGGAAAAATGCAATGTAAAATATGGGATGGAAAGATCCATCTCTACCGTACACAGGAGCTTACATTGGTGGAAGAAGTACGGTATAGTGGGATGGGAAAAGAGAGCCTTATCAAAGTCTGCCTTTTACAGAGATTGAGACATGGGACCCTCTTGTATAGAAGCAAATCTGGCAGACATGAAAGAATTGTTTGGTTTGAATATTGTTGTCCTTAAAGCACTGTTCTGATGTTTATTACTTTTTAACTTTGTTACTACAAGTAGCTTCTAGTTGACATAAGTACTGTAAGAGCAGGATTTGTCTGGCTCGATATTTAGTTAATCCCGTGAAAGTGCTGAACTTTATGTCTAGAATAAGGTTATGTAGGGGGTGGGAAAGTGTATTTGGGGAACCATAAAAGGGAACAAATGGGGCTTTCATAACGATTGTGATGTATTTCTTAAAATATAATGTATTTCTTAAAAGTCAAAAATAGGAACCAATAATAAAACTGGTTTTATTATGTAACCCTGGTAAGAAAAACTCTGTTAATGTGTAAATAAAGATGGCTCCAGCTTTTTGGAGACACTTGAATGCAGTCCACTTGGTGGTCAGTTTTTCTTGTACCGATGCCCCTTCTCTGTCTCAGGACCTGATCCCATGAGGAGCCTATATCCCTGCAACGCACTTCCTCTAATAAGGCCACACCTCCTAACATTGCCTCTCCCTTTGGAAGCCATTTTCTTTCAAACCATCACAATATGAAAGCAAACTGAGCATGCCATGGAGAGCCAGCCAGTAAATGTTCCTCCATGGTCTCTGCTTCAGCTCCTGCCTCCAGGTTCCCATCTGAGTCCCTGCCTTGGTTTCCCTCCATGATGGACTTCAGCTTGTAAGCCAAATAAACCCTTTCCTTCCAGAGGTGTTTTGGGTCGGCATTTTATCACAGCAACAGAGAAGCAAAGTAGAACAGAGACAAACCAGTCCTCATTTCTTTCTTGTGACTGGGTATACTATTGTGTGCACTTCATCATGTATCTTACTCCTTTCTGACAACATCATTTCTTCAGCTGCTGTCACCATTATTAAGGCTTCTGAGGTGTTTCTGGGGGGTGGGGACTTCCAAAAGAAGAAGAAGAAAGGAGAAGGAGGAGGGAAGAGGAAGATGAAGAGTAGGGAGGAAGAAAAAGAGGAAGGACAAAGAAGAAGAAGGAGAAGAAGGATGAAGAAGAGGATGATGATGAGGAGGAGGAAGAAAAACAGGAATAAGAGGAGGAGGAGGGACTAGGTCTACATGTAGGACATTTGTGGGGGTTGAAATCTGAGTCCCTCTCAGGGCATTTGTGACTTGGCTGCACAAAAGCTTCAGTTTTCTTAACAGTGAAAAGAGATAACAATCATTCCAGTGCCACGGACACTCACCATAGATCAACTCTCTCGACCTTCACACCCATCCTGTGAGTCAGACACAGTCATTCCTGCCGTTCTGTATTTGAGAAAACAGATGTTCAGTGAATGTGAAGCCATCTGGTCAACAATCACACAAATAAGGGGTAGTAGAGTGGATGTGTGGCCCCACAGCTTAACCCTGTAACTCTTGGGTTCCACAAGGAAGTTGGAAAGATTATTAGAAATAACCCATCAGTGTATGAATGGGTAAGCAAGAAGTGGTACGCCCATGCAATGGAATATTATTTAGCCTAGTATAGTGGTACAGATATGTCAGCCCAACTATTCAGAAGATCGAGACAGGAGGGGATAAAAGGTCAAGGGTAGCTTGAGCTACGGAGTGATCGAAAGATCTGCCTAGGAAATTTAGTGAAACCCTGTCTCAAAATAAAAGGAAGGGGGATTAGGGATGTAGCTCAGTAATAAATCGCTTGCCTAGAATGCCCCAGTGAGGTGCCGAGAGTGTGGTTCAACGGTAGTGCACTTGCCTAGCACGTGTGAGACCTCGGGTCCCACCCCAGCATCCCACAAAAATGAATATTATTCAGCCAAAAAATGGGATGAAGTATCAATACCTGGGACATGGATGGCTATAATGGGTCAGAGAATACAAGTACACAAAGTTGAAGGGCATACAAGTCCATGTATGTCAAAATCCATGGCCAACAGGAGCAGATCGCTGATTTTGAGAGCTGCTGGCCAGGGAATCTAAGGGGATGGGATCTCCTTTCAGGGTGATGACTTTGTCTTGCAGTTAGGAAACATATGAAGATACCACACCCCCAAATTACCCACCTTAAAACAGTGGTGGACCCGTGAGATGGCTCAGTGGGTAAGGACGATTGTCGACAAGGCTGACAGCCTGAGTTCAGCTCTCGAAACCCATTGCCCCCCTCAAGTTGTCCTCTGACCCTCACATGCCCCAACCCACACTGTGCAGTAAGTATAAGTTACATAAAAATGTAAAAATAGTCAGTGGTTAGTTCCATGTTTTGCTATTTGGTTTCAAACATGAACAAAACCAATAATCAACAGCAATAAAACGACAAAGCTGCACGATTAAATGAAAGAGTTATATCCAGAGAAATGAAGTTGCAATCTCTTCTCAGGACACAGGAGTTCTAGAGCTCAGCTTTTACCTAACAGAAATCTAAACATGCATTCACATGCGTAACTGAGCAGCAGTATTCTTAGAAGGGAGCTCACACCTGGTACTGTAAACCTGGCCAGGAACTGATGGGGGAGCTCTCAGGCCCTGCTACTATTATTCTGCTAACTGGACTGTACTGGTTTGGTTTTTGTTAACTTAACACAAACCTAGACATAGCTGGGAAGAGGGAATCTTAATTAAGAAAATGCTTCTGTTAGATCGGCCTATAGGCAGATCTCTGGGGTATTGTCTTGATTAATGATTGACGTGGGAGGGCCCAGATCACTGTAAGCAGTGCCACCCCTGGGTAAGTAATCCTGATTTGTGTAAGAAAGCAGGCTGACGGAGTCACAAGGGCAAGCTAGTAAGCATTTCTCTACACTTCCCCTCCCTTCCATTGACTTCTCTATTGATGGGTTGTTACCTGAAAGAGTGAACTTAAAATAAACACTTTCCTCCCCACGTTGATTTTGGTCATGGTTTTTTATCACAGCAACAGAAACCCTAACTAAGACACGGGCATAGTATCTATCAAGCTGCTCTCTCAATTTCCATCTCTGTACTCATTGATTAGTGTGACTCTCAGACCTCAATAGAGAAGTTTTTTGTATAGGGGATGACAGTTAAGGCAGAAAAATCACAACTGATTAAAATGCAGAGAATAAGTGAGTGTGGAATGCTCAGCCATAAATAGGACGTCTCTATCACAGGCATTCTCCAAGGCCAAAGGATCATCCTCGTGGAAAAGGAGACAGAAAGATTCTAAGAGCCAGAGGCCAGGGAAGATAGAGCAAACCAGTTTCTTCTGGACACAACAGGACTGCTGTATTCATGAACTCAACAAAGGCTGTGAATGCCTGAGCAAGGTCAAGCAGCCGACAACCCAGCATGGAGGTGTAGGGGCTCACCAGCTTCCCTTCCCGGCTGAGGAGCTGTTGGCAATTGATGGTTTCTGGGAGAGGGAGAGTCAGCTTTCTTTAAGGGTGTAGCACCTAGCAAGTCCACCCAGCTCCAGGGTATACCCCTATACAGACGAGTATGTGAGCAGTGCAAATTGGCCTCTGAAGGTTATTAAAAGCAAAACAAGAGGACTCGAAGTTAGAAGAGGTGAAGGATGGATCTGAGAGAAGTTAGGGGAGGATAGACAGTGGGTACAATCAAAATACATTGTATGCAAGTATGAAATTATCAAAGAATTCATAAAGACGTTCTATTTTAAAACCAAGCAGGGTAAGCTGCTATTGGAAGAACTCAAGCAGGGTATGAGTAGATAGTCACTGGCAAATTCTTTCAACCTTTATGTTTGAAAAATTTGCATATTGAAATGTTGAAGAGCTCAACCTTCTCACCCACAAGTCTGTCAGTCTCTTAGTTACTAAAAAAAAAAAAAAATCTTCTCTGGGCACCTGGCAGAAAGTGTGTGGGCAGGCAGGAGGAGCAGGAGCTTTTATTTAAGGTATCACCTTGGCTGGTGTGCACAGAGACAGAGAGAGCATGGTTGCCATCTTTGGTTCTGTGCATAGACGATCTTTTTCTGTTTGGAAAGAAGGTTCCATCCATCTGGGGCTCAGTGGGAAGTCTTGCTTTGCCTCCTTTTTTGGAAGCCAAAGTCCTTGCTTGCCCACTGCTCCCACATATTGAGTGTTTTCTTTAGAGTCAGTTCTGGACTCCACCTGTCTTAGGGTCCTATGTGGGACTTCTCTGAGGGGAGCTAAGGCAGAGACACAGCTGCCAGTTCCCCCTTCCTCACCTCCTTCTCTCCCCTCCTTCCCTTTCTTCCTTTTCTCCCTCCTTCCTCCCCCTGCCCCTTCCCCTCTCCCTCCATTCTTTCATTCCTACCTTGAAGCAGTATCTCATGGAGTTCAGGCTGACCTTGAATTTCTGACCCTCCTGCCTTCACCTCTGTAGTGCTGGGATTACCTGTATGTATCACCACACCTAATTTACGCACGTGGTGCTTGGGATGAAACCCAGGGCTTTGTGCTTGCTGGGCAAGGACTCTAACATCTGAGTTACACCCCAGCCCTAAACAGGAGCATCTTCCACACTAGGATGTTCCATCTGCCTTGCTTCCTCTGAGTCGTTTTGAGTGAGGCAGGGTCTCACACTGTAGTCGCAGCTGCCTCTGAAATCCTGACAACCCGTCTTCCTCACCCTCCTGAGTGTTGGGACTAGAGGCATAAACCACCAAGTCTGTCCTCGTAGCCTCATCCCTCAGCCTTTATTTAGATTTCAAGAGCTGCCTAACATCTTTGGTTTTCTCTCCTCTCTAGACAAGGTCTCATGTAGCTAAAGATTACCTTGAACTCTTGATCCTTCTGCCTCTACCTCCCAAATGCTGGGATTACATTCAAATACATGCCACCACACCAGCCTCAGCCCTTTACAAAATCCTTGTTTCTTCAAAGAGCTATTTTATTATTTTATTACATTTGTTTATTTAGTGTGTGTGTGTGTGTGTGTGTGAGGGAATACATGTCCCAGAGCATACATGTGAAGGTCAACAGGCACATTTTCTCCTTCCACCATATAGGTCCCAGGGATTTCAGGGGCAGCTGGGACTACAGAGTGAGACTCTGCCTCCCTACCCAACCCTCACTCAAAACGACCCAAAGGAAGCCAGAGGCCTGACATATTTTACATAACATAATGTCTTCTGGAGTTATCCTTGTTGGCACGAGTGACAAAATTCCCTTCCTTTTAATCTTTCTGTTCAAGTTTTAAGCTTTTTAATTTATGTGTGATGTGTCTGTGTGAGTGCCTAGGCACATGTGTGCACTGTCTGTGTGCCTGCGCATGTGTGCAGAGGCCGGAGAAGGGCATTAGAACACTTGGAGCTGGAGTTAGCAACTATATGCAGGACACCCAGCTTGTTATGTGAAAGGGCCCCAAAATAGCTTGACCACACAGCAGCCATGACAGGCTTAGGGGCCTAGACACAGCTTCTGTGACAGGCTTACTGGCAGGCAACACCCAAATCCAGGAAAAGCCTTAAGCTGATACCACCCAGGGATCTACCCAGGGGAGAGGAAGTAAGACATCCCACACATTCCAACCATTAGATAAGGTGGCCAGATGTCCTTGAGTCTAGCACGCACCTATTTTTTGTTTGTTTGTTTGTTTTTTCGAGACAGGGTTTCTCTGTGTAGCTTTGCGTCTTTCCTGGAACTGCTTTGTAGACCAGGCTGGCCTTGAACTCACCGAAATCCGCCTGCCTCTGCCTCCCAAGTGCTGGGATTAAAGGCATGCGCCACCAACGCCCGGCCCTATTTTTTGTTTTACCCCCAGACAATTGTCAGCCAGTCAGGGTCCTGGGCCCTGGAAATCCCCTCACCCCAATCTCTGCTATGCTAAAAACTCTGCCCCACCTGAGTTCAGGGTTCTCTGCTCTCACTGCTGCGTCAGACAGACAGAGGGACCAAACTCTGGAGCTTGAAATAGAGGCTCTATTGCTTTTACATGCGGGATTCGGTCTCCGTGGTGGTGGTCTTTTGGGGGTCCCCCTCGATCTGGCCCTAACAATTATGTGGATGCTGAAATACTGGCTGCAGCAGGACTATGGACCTAGACATGGCCCCTGGCCACAGCTTGGGTCCAGATGTCAAGATGGCTCCAGGTAGTAATTGCTGGCCACCCTGATCTACATGGTCCTGATGGCAGTATGACCCTCTGGCACTAACATGGCCTCGGGTGTCAGCCCAGACCCCACGCATCTGGACTGCTTTTGGTGGTGAATGGAGCCACAGACATTGATATAGATCCTGACTGCAGCAGGGCCACAGACCCAGACATGGCTCCCAGCAGTAGCTTGGGTACAGATGACACCATGGCCACAGGTGGGAGCACAGTCACTCAGTGGTGTGGTTCCTCGGACCCCAACATGGCCACAGGTAGTAGCCCCAAAGCTGGGCATCCTTGTGGCCCTTGGTGGCAACTAGGGCCATGAACACCAACACAGACTCTGGCTGCAGTAGGACCACAAACCCAGACATGGTCCTCGGCAGCATCCCAGGCCTAGATGTCACCATGTCCCCATGTGGCTGCACAGGCCACTCAGATCAGCATCACCCCTGCCGCAAGGAAATAGAAAAGAAAAACGGTTTTCCTCTGTACCAGGAACTGTTAGAAAGACTTACGTTCCCATCATTTCTGAACACAGGGCCTAGCAGACTCAGAGAAAAGGAAAAAAGAAAGGCTGGGAATCAAGACAGATCTGGAGAACTCAGCCCTCCCTAGGGTACTGGTTGGAGGTTAAATTCTCTTAGACAAAGTTTACTGAAGATGACTAATTACTTCCATGTCAGATCTTTTCAACCAGCCTACCATAATGTTTTCCCTCAGCTACCAGCAGTTTAGCTGCCTGATTGACAGCTGTCTAGACATTTTCCTTGTGCCTACACATATCAGCGGCTTCCTGGGAGCAGGATGGGTGACTGTCCCGGGAAGGACAGTGACAAAGGCTGGATCAGAAAGTCCAGATTTATCTTCTTGGGTACCAAGCCCAGCATCCTGCAGGTCTGTAAGTGACACTGCGGCCAGGCCTCTGGCAGCTCACTGGAGGTAGACAGCTGCTCCTTGGGGAGCCACCGGGGCTGTCAATCAAACAGCTGCTTCCTCAGCTATCATCGTGAATATTGTGGCTGCTTTAAATCCCTTGTGCCTGCTTAAAAAAAAAATCACCAATCCAGCTACTGACACCAGGGAGAGACTTCACATTGGATAGTCTCCCCAAGCCACTTTGTTCTTGTTGTAGGAACCACCGTTATCATGAAGGTTGCCATGCTAACAACATCGCTGCTTTGGGGGACTTGGCTTTAGAAAGCCCTTAGATGACCTTGTAATCATGATCTCACAGCAGCAGTGGTCACCTGCACTGGGTCCCACACAAGTCTGGGCCTGTCATCAGTCAGTTATAGATGGGGGAGGGGCTTGTGATGCCCTGTCTTATCTCAATCGGCTACAGATTCTGCAGGGAGGGACCGGGTATCATTGCCTTCAGTTGTTTACGTACTAGTGAGCCCATCAGCCTCCAGTGGATACTTTTTTTTTTTAAAATAACAGCTTTATTGAGTTATATAATTAATTTACCATTGCATGTGTATGACTAAGTCATGAACAAAGACAGAGAATCAAACCAGGGTCTCAGATATATTAAACAATTGCTTTACCATTGAGCTAAACTCCCAGCCCCATTTGTAGCGTAGTTAAGAAGTTATTCGACCATAATCAGAGTCTAGATTTAGAATTGTCTATAATTCCCCAGAGTTCCCTTGTACTCCCCTCTTGAGTCCCTGGCAATGACTATTCTGTTTTGATTTCTAGAGATTTACATTTCTGGTAACCTATGAACAGACTCTGGGTGGTCTTTTATGATTGGCTTTTTCACCTGGCATAGTGTTTTTAGTTTGATTTTTGTTGTAGCGTGTATCGGTAGTTATTCAGCTAGACAGAGCTGCACACTGTATCCCAACACTGAAGAGGCAAGGCCAGCCTGCACTACAGAGTGAGACTCTGTCTCAAACAAGTAAACAATAGTTCATTCAGCTTTATTACTGGACATAAGTAGATTCTAGATATAAAACCAGTGGATACTTTTAAATCTATGGCCACACAGATAGCCCTGGTTAAATAAAACAAAACAAAAAGATTGTGAGGAAGAGACATGCTGGCGGGGAGGGGGGAGCAAAAGGCGTGGCTCAGTGGTAGAGCCCCTGCCTAGAATCCCCCAGTGAGGGGCTGGAGGTGTGGCTCTGTGGTAGAGCCCCTGCCTAGAATCCCCCAGTGAGGGGCTGGGGTGTGGCTCAGTGATAGAGCCCCTGCCTAGAATCCCCCAGTGAGGGGTTAGGGGCATGGCTCAGCAGGACACCTGCATAGAATCCACCAGGGAGAAGTTAGGGACATGGCCGAGTAGCAGAGTCCTTAATATCTGTATGTAAGGAGCTAGGTTTAATTCCAAGAA
The DNA here is from genome assembly GCA_902168415.1 of Peromyscus melanophrys. Classification (NCBI taxonomy): domain Eukaryota; kingdom Metazoa; phylum Chordata; class Mammalia; order Rodentia; family Cricetidae; genus Peromyscus; species Peromyscus melanophrys. The sequence goes on along the minus strand of CABHPR010139919.1, from coordinate 8,836 downwards.
CTACGTTAAAAAGGGGGAAAAATAATCATTCAATGTTAGGGGACCTCTGAGGCTGTGTGACTGGTGGGGCTATCCTGGGCATCCTGAGGCTCAACATTTCAGGGACATCCTCTGTCTCTGAGCTGTGATCATCACCATGTCTCCAGTTATTGCCTAGTGCCTGTGTTTGGAACCCTGCTATTATCGCTTTGGACTCCGTGACTGCATGGTAATCACCCAGGAGATCTATAATTACTCTGCTGGCTGTGGGAGCTCCCGGTACAATGAGCCAGCTGGGCTGCAGTTCCTCATCTGATCTCAGTGACTGTACATAGTTGCAGTCTGGTATCTAAAACCCCGTCACAGTTTCCTGGCCCTTTGTAGCAACTCGTTTTCTTTATTAAGAATGACATTGAAGCTGCTGTGTTTCTGTTCCTCTTCTGGGTGCTTCTAACACTATCCTGTCCTTCACGTGAGAGGAGAGAATTAAGACATCTTATTACCCAGTGAAATAACAGAAGAGACACATGAGAGAGAGTATGTCAGGAACACTGTGCATAGATCGGCGAGGTATGCACTGCATAACTCGGGGGTCACTGTGCCACATATGGTGAGGAGCCCTATGAGACACCTCTCTGCCTCTGACAAGACAGGCATTCAGGAGTCAATTCATTATGGAGCTGTTAGCCATGATAATCTAGAGGGAAGGGGCTGGAGGCTGCTGAGGGAGTTGGCTGAGACTGTTTGGAGATGACTGGAAAGACAGATCTCTTGTTTGAGTAGTTCAGCTTTACAATGGAAGTCTAGGTAAAAGACTCATTGCCGGAAGTATCTTCAACTTGGGGCAGTCTGTGTTACTTGCCATTTCTCTCAGAGTAACTGCAGAGACTGAAAGGGTTCCACATGATCTGGAGTTGACCCTGGTGTCTTCTCTCCTATCCCTTTCCTCAGGACCCACCACGCTGTGCTCACTGCAGGTCTGTGGCCCTCTAGATCTCCAGTGGAAGCTGCTCGACTGTCTCATCTTTTCTGATCAGTTTAAGAAGACTGTGAACAAGCTCACAGCAGCCTGCCATCTGTAGAGAATTCATTTCAAGGCACCCAGCAGATGCCTGAAACCACACAGAGTATTGAATTCTATATATATACTATGTGCCCGCACCCCTACCACAAAGCTCAGTTTATAAACCAGGCACAAGGACTAGCAGTCATCACTAAAAATAAAACAGGACACCTGTAAAACACTGTAATAAAAGTGATGGAGAATGGGGTTTTCCCCCTAACATATATTATTAGCGTTGTTTTGGACAGAGTATTACTTTGAGCAAGACTTCATCAAACTATTCAGAGAGGCACATGATTGAAAAGGTATAGTCTGTTTACTTCTGGAATTTTCCATTCAGTAGTCTATGGTTGACAGTGGCTGATGAGCGGCAATGAATCACCACTGTGGTAAGGAGGACTCCTGTATTGTCCTGTGGCTTCCTATCTTGTCTCCTGTCTGTCTGCAAGAACACAAATGTATCCAGGAGAGGCTTGTCTGTATACTGATGGATCGATGCCAGGATACTGGAAAAGTGTTTGCCAGATCACCACATTTTACAAAATCCACTGAACACACACACACACACACACACACACACACACACACACACACAC
>CABHPR010139918.1:22506-49572 GCA_902168415.1 Peromyscus melanophrys | reverse complement strand
GACCAGTGAACCCAGGACTGGCAGGATCCCCGAGACCCCCCGGACCTGCAGACCCCGGGACCTGCAGCCGAGGTTGTCCACGCACGAGGCTCCGAACAGGGTTGGATTGGAGGGGCTCCAGCCCCATTTCCTGTCTATGGCTCCGAGGCGACCCGAGGGACTAATTGAGGGGGGAAAGGGTTGGAGAAGATGTATGTTGAAGAAAGGGAGCTTGCATGGCTCGGCGTCTGGATAGAGCTCGGCGATGCATAGTAATCAGAGATTTGCCTGGGAGGCGAGTGGAGTGGGTTCGGTTTTCATCACCCCAGCTTGGGGATGCTGTAACGTGGGAGCCAAACTCCGGTGTGAAACAAAGGATCCTTTTAGAGCCAAACTTAAGATTCGGTGTCTATGGTAAAGAAAGATGAAATCTTCCCAGACCCGATAGATAGTGGATTATGCAACCTGATTTGTATTCTATGGGAAACATCTGGTAATGTAGTAGTATTGGATGCCACTATAACCATTAAATCTTGGTTCAGATTTTTCTGTGAAAAATCACAGCGCAAGTTGGAAATGTAACCTTTTGTGTGTTGGTGTGAGGCAACTTGTTTTAAATCGGTACGGAATCCTTTTGCCTTTTTGTGACCCTTTCTTAGTGTATGAATTAACCCGAACTGGGTGGTTTTGAGTGATGAGATGTTTGATGTGTGTATGTTTTCCTTTCTTCCTAAATTAAAAAAAAAGATATGCAATTATTGATGTCCAGCATTCCAGAATTCAATTTATGTCATTCCTTTGCTCACCTACCTGTTAAGCGTTTAACGCCCTTATTTTTTTGTGTGTGTGTGAGTGTATGTGAATCTACTGCTGTCTTAGAGAACTTGTAGTTTGGACTTACGATGTTCTTACCTGGGGGGGATCTGGAATTAGAGGGAAATTAAAATACTTGAATTTTAAACCACCACCCCCCTCCCAACAATGTTTCTCTTTGTAGCCCTAGCTGTCCTAGAACTCATTCTGTAGACCATGCAGGCCTGGAACTCAAAGATCCGTCTGCCTCTGCCTCCGGAGTGCTGGGACTAAAGGCGTGCGCCACCACTGCCCAGCGAGTTTTAAATTTTAAATTGAAAGAGGGCATCATTTGTGTTTTGTTTCTGTATTTATGGTGTTTGGGCATTTGGGGGGTCCTACCTGCCATGGAGAAACTGTCCTTTCAGAGCTGGCTAATGAACAACACACAGTGAAGGTGCTGTTCATATAAAAACGACCCAGTCTTGGGTTCAAATCCCAAACCACGACTCTTATCTAACTTTTACACTCCAGCTAATCACTGTGGCTAACCTAAGTCAACCTGAAGTCAGGTACCACAGCTAAGGCGAGAATGTAGTAGGGGAGCCAAACTAATCAGTAATCAGGAAGATTGTCTTAAATGCACACACACACACAGCATTCCACCGAGGCCAGATTGCCCTGATACGTATATATTTTCTGCACTATTAACCCAAACCAGAAACAAAACTTAATTCTTAGGAGTTAGCATCCTATCCTGCTACAAAGTCTCCCTGCCTCAGATACTTTTTCGTCATCCCGGCCCTCCTGTCTACAGCCAATGGAGTTTCTTTGTAAACAACTTGTGTCTCCGCCCCCAAATTTTTAAACCATTGCGGGGGAGGGGGTGGGGGTGGTTTGTTTTTGTTTTGTTTTGTTTTTCTCTAACCTGAACAAGTATACTAGTTTCCTAATTGAGGTACTGGTTTCTCTTCATACACACTCTGGTCTTATCCCGACATCCAGTCCTGGGGCCTCCAGTTGATGTTCTGGACTTGAAACCTTTGCATCTGCCATTGTTGCTACTCAAAGTATTCTTTTCACTAATGTTTCATGGCTCACGCTCTCCATTTGTTCATGTATCCGCTCAGAGGTTATCTGGAGCCTTGGTTGGTTTTTTTGGGGGTTTTTGTTTTGTTTTGTTTTTCTAGTAAGCTAGTAAGTTTTTGTTGTTTTGTTTTGTTTTGTTTTGTTTTTCAAGACAGGGTTTCTCTATGTAACAGCCCTGGCTGTCCTAGAACTTGCTCTGTAGACCAGGCTGGCCTTGAACTCACAGAGATCCGCCTGCCTCTGCCTCTGCCTCTCGAGTGCAGGGAGTAAAGGTGTGCGCCACCACCGCCTGGCTCTAATAATTTTTATGGTTTTTGAAATTATAATTTCATCGCCCCTGCATCCTTTTCCTCCTTCTAACCCCTCCCTCATACCTCCCTTGCTTTCTCTTAAATTCATGGCTTCTTTTTCTTTTATTGTTGTTACATATGTACATATATGTGTATATGTATATGTAGACACACACACATCTATATATGAATAAATACAACCTGCTCAGTTCATATACTGTTACTTGCATGTTTATGATCTCAGAGCTGACCACTTGGTTTTGAATAACCAGTTGAGGGGGGCCCTCTTTCCTGAGGAAAACCATTTCTCCCCCTTCTGTGTTAGCATTTCCATTGGTGCCCTTGTTGGGTCTTATCCAGGCAGCCATGTTGAGGAAACATCACGGGGGTAGCCTTTCTGGCACTCCTAGGAGACGCCATCTCACAACAGAGTTCCTGTTCCTCTTGCCCTTACAATCCTTCTGTCCCTTCAGCAGCGATCCCTGAACCCAAGGTGCAGGAGTTGTTATTGGTGTATCAGTTGGGACTGGGCACCACACCATCTCTCGGTCTCTGCATTTGGATCAATTGTAATTTTCTGTAATGGTTCTTTCTGTTGCAAAAAGAGGTTTCTCTGATGAGGGGTGAGAACTGTCAGATTTCAGAGCTCAGAGTAAAGAGAAAGAAGGCAGAGAGTTACCAGCCATTGGTTGCTACCAAGGTGTGCCTGCCACTGTTACCCCCTTAGGGTTATTGTGCCCGGCTGGTTGTTGTGTTTCATAGATGCTGAAGCTGGGCAAGACGATTTGCTTCTCTCTGGTGAAAGCTTGCATGGTGCTTTCTGGTACGATGAAAGCTACTCCTCAGGGAGGAGGCTTTCGGGTCAGATCCAGCTCAGCTTCTCTGGGCACTATGTCTGAAGTGCATGGTGTCTTCAGCAGAGGGACACCTTCCACCTCTGGGGAGCAGCCAGTTCTCTGTTGCTGTAGTTCGGATATTATCTCTCCCCTCAAAAACTTGTATTGAGCCAGCAGTGGTACATGTCTTTAATCCCACCACTCAGGAGGCAGAGGCTGGTGGATCTCTGTGAGTTCAAGGCCAGCCAGGGAAGTTACACAGAGAAACCCTGTCTCAAAAAAAAAAAAAAAAAGAAAAAAAAAAAAGAAAGAAAGAAAGAAAGAGAAGCAAACAAACAAACAACTTATGTTGAACTTGATTAACCAGTATTAGGAGTTGGATCCTTTAAGGGTGATTAGGTAATTAAAAGAGATTAATACCTCATGGGAGAGAAATCAGTCTCACAAGATAGTTATTATAAAGCAAGGCAGTCCCTTGTGCTTTACCTCTTCCTTAAGCCTTCTTGCCCCTCTTCTCTTCTGCCCTGCCAAGACCTACCTAGTGCAAAGCTCTGACTGTCATCTACTCAGATGCAGTGTGCTTTGAACTTCCTAATGCTCAGAACTGTGAGCCTGAATAAACCTTCGGTCTCTGTAAATTACCCAATCTTAAGTATTCTGGTATAGCAGAGGAAAACAGACTAAGTCTTGATGGATTGTACCTGTGTTTATTATCCACCAGACCCTCTAGAAAGGAAGCCTCAAAAAGCATGACTTTTGTCTTAGCTGTTAAATCCCCAAGATCCACCACATAAATGTTCAATATGTATTTGTAGAATAGACAAATTAATGAATGAATCTTCATTCTCACAGAAATTATTCATTAACCGTCAGTCATTCATATCCCAGCACATGTTTACTTCCTGCTTTCTGCCAGATGTTACATATCCTAGAGGTACACTCGCGATCAAAATAGACATAGTTACTGCCTCCAAAGAGCTTTCTAGGTGTAGGAGAGGAAGACAAAATAACACTCAATACATACATACATACATACATACATACATACATACATACATACATAAAACCAGGAAGAAAAAAGACCAAGAGATCTAGTTTTAATATCTGTATATTTGTGAGTTGATCAATTTGTGCCTGCTTTTAATTTCTAATTTCATTTTGTTTTAGTGGCAGAGCATGTTTTATATTATTTCTGTCTTCTAAAAGTTTATTGAGGTAGCTGGGCATGGTGGCGCCTGTCTTTAATCCCAGCTCTCAGAGGCGGAGGCAGGCGGATCCCTGAGTTTGAGTTTGAAGCCAGTCTCGTCTGCAGAATGAGTACCAGGACAGCCAGAACGACACAGAGAAACCCTGTCTCAAAAAAAAAAAAAACTTCTTTCCTTGTTGCTCATCGACTTGTTCTACCATATGGAAGTGGGTGCTACTATTACCACATGTCTGTTTCTTTGTGAATTTGGCTGCTTTATTGTTAGGTACATATATGCTTATAATTGTATCTTTCTTCTTAGTTGACCCTTTTATAATTACAATGTACCTTTTTTATCTCAGGTAACATTTTTTTTTGTTCTATATAGTCTATTCTGTCTGATATTCACATCGCTGTTCTACCTTTCCTGTAATTTCTTATTGGCACATAATATATCTGGAACATAAATTATCAGATATTTAATTCATTTTCCTATCCTTTTGTTTGTATATTTGAATTTATAGTTCCTTCCTTTAAAAAAAAAAAAAAAAAAGGATGAGCCTGACAATCTTTTTGACTGGATTATTTATTCCATTCACATTTATTGTTATAATTAATATAGTGGGAGTTATGTCTATCATAACATAGTTGTTGTTAACTCTATCTTGTGTCTGTCCTTTGTTTCTAGTTTACTCTGTCCTGCTTTCTGTTTGAATTAGTCATTAAATATTACTAGTGTATTTTTAATGATTTCTCTAGAGTCTATTGTATACATCTTTTTATTTTCTTTTGTTTTTTGAGAGCGGATTTCTCTGTGTAGCCCTGGCTGTCCTGGAACTCACTATGTAAACCAGGCTAGCCTCAAACTCAGAGATCCACCTGCCTCTGCTTCTCAAATGCTGGGATTAAAGGCGTGTGTGTTTAACTTCCTCCATGTATCTCTGATGTACATTCTGGGTTAGGAAAGCTGTGTCAGAGAAATTTACTAAATGTTAGTCCTTTGTAACAAAAAAAAATTATGTGAAGCAATTTAGCCAATCTGCCCCCAACCCATTTAAAATGTGTGTTTTTCTTTATTTCTTTAAAGTAGGCTTTATCCATTACTATGATCAAAAAAGGACTACTATTTTTATGTGGTTTGCAGTTTCTATATTAATTTTTTGTCTTTCAGGTGAAAATGAGTTCTTCTGTAAGAAGAAAAGGCAAGCCAGGCAAAGGGGATGGAAAGGGGTCTTCTAGAGGAGGAAGAGGAGGCAGGGGTCACGCGAATAAATCTCACGGGGGCGGCTGTGGCAGTGGCAGTGGCGGCGGCGGCGGCGGCAGAAAGGCATCGAATAGAATTTGGGATGATGGCGATGACTTTTGTGTCTTCACTGCATCAAAGCGCTCACCCAGGTCATTATGCATTTCCCTACGTCTTATTTGTGTGTGTGTTCGTATGTGGGTGCTGTGGCGTGCCTGTGGAGCTCAAAGGACAGCGTGTGGGAGTTGGATTTCTCTGCTACCATGTGGGTCCCAGGGAGCAAACTCAGCTCATCAGGCTTGGTCGCAGGCACCTTTACCCAGTGGGCCTTGTTACCAGACCTTTGTTGTACTTTTAGAATGTTCGGATATGGAAACAGTTTCAATCCCTAATATATGGTATGGCCAAGAAGCGGGTGGGAATGAGTAATTCTTTTCCAGTTAATTGTTCTCTTCTAAATTTCTGGCAGTCCCTCTCTTTATAACCTTTTTAAAGCACAATGGTAAATGACAACTTTTTTTTTAAGTAGGTTGAACTCTGACCTTAATTACGTTGTAACACTGAACTGAATATAATGTTATTATTGAGTTAAATGTTTATAGGAGAGTCAATACTTGAGATAAAGTATAACAAAGTTTAAAATCTTAAGTATTCTGTAGATTTCGTAGGTCGGTGTTAAAATTAAACAGCCCAAAATGCAATCTGACTGTGTCTTTCTAGTTAATGAGTTTCATACCACCACCCCCCCCCAACTAGATCAGTCATTATCTGATGGTATTTCATGTGGTGGCTGGTAACAGATGACACAGCCAATCTTCCCTCGTATCCAGCTTTTAATTAATAAAGAGACAGAATTCTAATAAGTCTAATGGGTGATAAAAAGTAAATATAGCCAGGCTGTGGTGGCATATGCCTTAATCCCAGCACTCGGGAGGCTGAGGCAGGCAGATCTCTGTTAGTTCAAGATTAGCCTGGTCTACAGAGTGAGTTCCAGGACAGCCAGGGCTATACAGAGAAACCATGTCTAAGAAAACAAACAAACAAACAAAAGCAAGTATACCTAGTACATGTTATACAGTATAAATATAAAATTCCCATTGACTCCTAAACACTACTAAGTTGTATATGGGATACTTTGAGATGGACAGATTTCATTAGAACCATTACACACATAAATGTGTTCATGGGAATTACTCATCTGAATATTAGTAAGGAAGGAATATAAGTGGATTCAAGGTTTGATGATATCATAGATCATACATACCTTTAGCCTAAGTGAATTCAACTGTATGCATTCAGAAAAGAAAAAAAGAGAGAAACAAATAGAAGGTAAGTTTCTTAAACTAGCTACCAAATTAATTGCTGTAATGAGTCTGTGATTTTAAGATTTAAACATGTTCTTCATACATGATCACTAAAATTGCCCAGTTGTCAGGTGTCCCACCAAAGAATCTACAAGTTTTTCCATTCTCAAAAAAAAAAAAAAAAAAAAAAAAAAAAAGCCAGGCAGTGGTGGTGCACGCCTTTAATCCCAGCACACACCACACTCGGCTTTTTTCAGAGTAGTTTCAAAGTGTGTTTTCACCCTACCTCCTAGCTTAAAACCTAACATCTGAGTTAAATGCAGATCTTTTTTTTTTTTCAAAGTACATACATGATAGGTCCCAGATTATTAAATGTTCAACTGTTTACTAGCTATTTGCTGAGTGCCTTCTATGTCCTGGGTAATCTTGTACCGACTAGAATTGTAGCAATAAGTAAAACATTGTAGTTATCTCCATAAAAGAATTTTGAGGCACGCAGGCAGAACACTGTGTACATAATAAATAAATAAATCTTAAAAAAAAAAAAGAATTTTGAGATAGAAGGACCATAAGTGTATCACAGAGGTAATAAGTGTGATGAAGAAAAATGAAAGAGTGTAAATGTGTGGGGTAATATAGTTGTTTTTTTCTACTCTATGGGTCCCGCCACCCAGCTCTCAAATAAGTACACAGAGACTTGTTCTTACTTATGAATGCCCGGCCTTAGCTTGGCTTGTTTCTAGCCAGCTTTTCTAACTTAAATTATCCTGTTTCTCTTTAACTATGTTTTGCCTCTGGGCTTTTTACCTGTCTTTAGTCTATATATCCTTCTTTCCTCCTTACTCCGTGGCTGGCTGTGTGGCTGGGTGGCTGGGTGGCTGGGTGGCTGGCCCCTGGCATCCTCCTCTGTTTCTTCTTTTGTCGCTCTTGGCTCTTCTCTTTTGTTCTCTTCTGGAGTCTAGAGTTCTCCTCCTGTTTATTCTCTCTGCCTGCCAGCCCCGCCTATCCTTTCTCCTGCCTAGCTATTGGCCATTCAGCTCTTTATTAAACCAATTAGGTGTTTTAGACAGGCACAGTAACACAGCTTCACAGAGTTAAACAAATGCAACATAAAAGAATGCAACACATTTTTGCATCATTAAACAAACGTTCCACGACATAAATGAATGTAACGCATCTTTTCTTTTTCTTTTTTTTTTTTTTTTTCTTTTTTCGGTTTTTCAAGACAGAGTTTCTCTGTGTAGCTTTGGCACCTTTCCTGGATCTCACTCTGTAACCCAGGCTGGCCTCAGACTCACAGAGATCCGCCTGCCTCTGCCTCCTGAGTGCTGGGATCAAAGGCGTGCGCCACCAATGCCGGGCCGTTACTCTTGAATGTGTGTCTTTCTGGCAGTAGGGAGAGTGGACCTTTTTCTTTGGGCCGTTTTAGCCCCATGCCAGGTAAGGTAAGATAAATGAGGACTGAATGAGGGTAACTGCTGAATGACTCACTAGAGGAAATAAGAGGTTGGGACATCGTGTCCAAAGAGAGGGGTGGACTTTAAGATCAAGAATGGAGAGAGAACATGGTGGACCACACTTGGGAGGTGGAGGCAGGCCAGAGGATCAACTCAGGTGATCCATGGCTACATAGCTAGTTGACCCCCAGCCTGTGCCATGAGACCTGTCTTAAAAGAAAAAAACAAAAACAAAAAACAGGAAGAAAGGTCAAGTATAGGGATATATAGATAAGAGGTGTGTCAGATAGGAGCATGTGAGATCCCTCCCCCCTCCCCAAACAAATTTTGAAGAAATGATGAGACAAATTTGAGATTGTGAGAATTTCTGTAAGATAGTGGACTGCACTCTTCAAAAATGTCACTGTCAGAGAATAGGCTGGGAACTTTTCGAATTAAAGGAGTTTGGGGAAAATCCTAGCTGGTGGCTAGGGAAATCCAGTAGCTACTGTAGAAAATGCATTCTCTGCGCATTTGATGCCTCCTGCTGTCCGTGTGTGTTGTGGGTGGGAACTCTGATGAGAGTATCAAAGTTTTGCGCATGAGCGTGTGCTTTTTAATTCAGGCCCAGCGACAGTAACAAAAACAAAGAAGAGACACGGCCCAAATGGAAGCCCAGAACCAAAGTGCCCCTTCAGACGCTGCACATGACGTCAGAGAACCAGGAGAAAGTGAAAGCCCTTCTGAGAGACCTGCAGGAACAGGGTGCGGACGCGGGATCCGAGTAAAGTATCTTATTTGAGTACATTTCATATTGAGAACACATTGAGACAGTGCAGACACCTGTCGGCGTTGGGTACTGAATCAGTGTAGAGCAGGGGTTCTCAACCTTCCTAACGCTGCGACCCTTTCATTCAGTTCCTCAGGTCGTGCTGACCCCCAACCATAAAATTATTTTCATTGCTACTGCATAACTGTGATTTTGCTACTATTAGGAATCCTAGTGTAAACATTTGATATGCAGGATGTCTGAAATACATCCCCTGTGGGGTTGCGACCCACAGGTTGAGAACTGCCGGTGTAGAGCCTATAGCAACTGTACAATTAGCTGAAGGTGAGGCAAGAGAATTAGAAGAGCTGTTTACCCAGCCACAGTTTTAGAGTGAGTATGTCTGCGCCACTCTGAGCAGTAACACGGATTGCCTCATTTCTCTTTTTCTCCAGGCCTTGTTAATATGGGTTGTTAGTGTTTTATTGCAAAGATTCCAACTACAAACTTGTATGAACAAGCAGGAGACTTGTTCTAAGAGCAAATATTAGCACGTTCTTGCTGATACAGCCAAGGCTGGCCTCAGACTCCCTGCAGGCCTCCTGCCTCAGCTTCCCCTCCCCACCGAACCCCCCAGCAAGATAAGTTTTTGTTGTTCTTTTGTCTTAAACATATGGCTGTTTTGCTGGCTGTCTGGCCACCGTTTGCATGCCTGGTACCGGAAGAGGCCAGAAGACGGTATCCGATTCTTTGGAACCGGAGTCACAGACAATTGTGAGCTGCCATGTGGGTGCTGGGAATTGAACTCAGGTCCTCTGAAAGCACAGCCAAAGCTCTTAACCACTGAGCCATCTCTCCAGACCCTAGATGAAGCTTGAATTTTGTGCCTATCTGCCCAAGCGAAAGAGCTTTCTTTCTGAAATCTTAGTTGCCTCCTGTCTACCTCCGCATTGCATCCTAACTCCTCTGTGTCCCATTATCAGTTGAAGAGGTTTGTTCATTTTCCTGTTTGCTAGAAATCCTGAGTGGTTTGCCTGGCTCTTTCCTCAGCAATTCCATAAATGAATAAATCCTTTGAGAGAATTAGTGAGTGGCCAGTCAGGAGTAGAAAATGTCCCGTCCTCTACAAGATTAGTGTTTGTCTCAGACTTAGAAAAGGGTTATACATTAAAGAAGAGAGATAGGGATAGGATCTTTGAATAAGGAGAGGAAGAGATGGTTTCTGTGGTAAGAGTACAGGCTCTGGGCTTAGACTATCCAGGGTAAAAATCTTATTGCTTCTCTCTATGTAACCTTAGTTACTAATCCCCTCTGAGGTTTAATTGATCATTTGAAAGATGGGGACTCCAGTAATAGCAGGGTTATTGAGAAGCTAAAAAGAGTTTGTTTCTATAAATGACTTTCCATAGGACCTGATGGCATGTGTGTACGTAAGGAATATTATTTCCCAAGATAGAAATGAGGGGTTCAAGTTAGCCACTGACGAGCAGTCAGAGTCCATGTCCTTGGACTCCTGCTGAATTTTTCTCTGAACTAAGTAGACATTAACATCTGTTTTGTGAAAATGCCCCATTCTCTAGAAGAGAAATCTCTGGGGAGGAGGAGGAGGATGACGAGCCAGAGTGTGATGACGAGCAGTGCTGGCCAGCTGGACAAGGGCCCGCCTTTATTCCTGACCCCATTTCTTGGGAATACATCGGCCCGGAAGAAGTAGAGCCTCCTATTCCAGAAATCCCCGTCTCACCGTTTGCCGTGCTTAAACTTTCCAGGTGACCACTTTTGTCACTTATGAAGCTGGGGCGAAGTCAAGGCAACTGTGTCACCTTATAAACCCAAGTACCTTCTCTGTGACATCCCGTCATGGTGGTGCCGGCAGAGCATCTTTTAAGATGCTAAAAGCATCTTTTAAGATGGAGGGGTTGGTGTTATGAGAGATGCTTTTTCAGAGTACAGACTGTACCTGGCCTCAGTTATAACTCCACCTGTGTGTATTTAGGTGAATTCCACTCCAGTGATGTGGTAAGACTGTTGACATGGCCTTTTGTCACGTTCGTCCTCCCCAGGTATGGTTTCAACACTGAGCACTGTCAGCTGGCCCTGAGGATTTGTGACGGAGATCTGGGGGCAGCGCTAGAGTATCTGCTGGAGCAGTGTTTTTCGGAGACATTTGGAGAGAAGATGCGGCTCTCCGAGGCGGCTGTGTGTATAAGCCTGCAGGAGTGTGTGGAGCAGAGGCAGGAAGAGGCGCTCGCTCTCAGGTCGATCTGTGGAGAAAAATTTATAGAAAGAATTCAGAACAGAGTCTGGACCATTGGACTGGAACTAGAGTATTTGACAAATAAATTCTGCAAGTCCAAGCAGAAGGGAAATGCCAACAGCGTGCGGGACGCTTCACCTGAGACCTGTAGATTTTACCTCAAAGGAAACTGTAAATTTGGATCAAAATGTAAATTCAAACATGAAGTGCCCCCAAATCAAATCATTGGGAGAGCCGAGAGAAATGTAGATGATTCTCATCTTAACATTGAGGACGATTCAGCTTTTCTGTATGAGCTTGAGATTCGCTTTTCTAAAGACCATAAATACCCCTACCAAGCTCCCCTTGTGGCTTTCTATTCCACCAATGAGAACCTACCTCTGGCTTGTCGTTTACATATTTCTGAGTTCCTTTATGGCAAGGCCTTGGAGTTTGCAAAGACCTCAGAACCCGCTGTATATTCCTTGATGACCCTCTTGGAGGAGGAGTCTGAGATCGTCAAGTTACTCACAAGCACTTCTCACAAGTACAGCGTTCCTCCCGTGAACTCCCCTCTGGAGCCTTCCAACACCAGGACAAGTAAACCTGCCTACCACAGACCAGTGATCCCAAGTCATTCTTTTCTTTCAAATCAAATTCCAGAAGGTATGTAAAAATGGTGATCTTAGGGACAGGACAGGATCAACATTCAGAATGACGAGTTTAAAAATAAAACATTATGAGGCTGATGAGGATTCCCTGACTGGCCACTGTGCGTGCCCTTAACTGTGAATCCCGGCTGTGTCACATGGTTTGAGCTCCCTAGATAGAAAGTCTGGGTGATGTGTAAGTATACTGTAACTATGTAAAGAATGCCCAGCCTGGGTGACGAGCAGGGCTGGCCAGCTGGATCAGGGTCCTGACTGTGTAGACTGAGGTCAGGCCTCAAGATACTTTCTCAGATGCTCTCATTTAATTTGGCTTCCTATGTTTACTTTTTATATATGACATCCATCCCCTCCTGTTTTTAGTATTCTAGGCTAGTAAAAAATTGATCAAAATAATGCTGTTTTTATGAACCCTTAAACACAAACGTATATGTAGGCCGCTGGCTTTGTCCAGCTTTGTCATAAAGATTCTTACACCATACACTCCTCTTCATCAAAGAATTTGCTTTCACTGATTATTGTCTGTCTTTCAGGAAAAAATGCAATGTTCCGTCTTTCCTAAGAGTTTCTTGGCTAAGGGCTAGAGGTATAGCTCAGCAGCAGAGTCTGCCTGGCGTGCATGAGGTCCTAGGTTTAAACCACCGCACCGCCAGGGGAAAAACGAGTTTCCTGGTAAATGTCAAGTAGAGAGCAGTGAGCCGAGATGCGGATGCTGGATAGTTAGCTAGGACTTCCCCACCCCTGACTCACCTCTAGGACATGGCATTCACACGTGTCCCTTGGGAAATGGCAAATTAGATGTCATGGAAGGTTCTTTGTTTTGGTTTGTTTTTGTTAGTTTGTTTTTGGTGGTACTGGGCATTGAACCTCTGGCCTTTCTCATGCCAGACAAGCACTCTATACTAAGCTACATCCTTAGTCTGACTTTTCAGTAACATTACTGAATATAATTTATATGCCATAAAATTCACCTATTTGAAGGATGTCATTCAATAGGATTTTTTTATGTTTTAGAGTTGCATAGTTATGACCACTACTGATTACCCTGAAATAAACCTGTACATAGTCCCCTGTCATCAGTCCTAACTATTATTCCATATCCATGTTCACAAGTTTGCCTACTCTATGCATTTCACAGAAATGGAATCATATGGTAGGAAGCTTTTGGAAGCTGGATTCTTTCACTTAGCTTAATGTTTTCAAAGCTCACGAATGCCAGAGTGTGTATTCGTTCCTTGTTGTTGTTGTTGAGGGATATTTCATTACATGGATCTGCCACATTTTATGGATCAGTAGATCATTTCATAGACATTGGGGTCATCTTATACCATTGAATTTGGGGGACACTTGCAAGTAGCTGAGACACTCTATGTTAATTCCTTGAATTGGAAGCTTTGACACACCTTTAATCCCAGCACTCGGGAGGCAGAGTTGGGCAGATCTCTGAGTTCAGGGCTAGCCTGGTCTACAGAGCAAGTTCCAGGACTACATGAAGAAACCATGTCTCAAAAAAAAAAAAACAAAAAACAAAAAAAACTTCATTGTTACTTTGATTTATTAGCACGGTTTATTCTTGAGGAAAGCTGGCGTGTTCTCATTTTAAGTCCTTTCGTAGATGTAGTATCGAAGTGAAGGAACCTGTTTCATTCAAGCTTCGGTGTTTCCTTTGTCTCGTGCTGTTGTAGTTGTGACTTTGTTATTATTAAAGAAAGGACAAACTGAAAATGTTTCCTTCTACTTCATTCAAGCGGAAGGATTCTCGGATCCGGAGGAGGATGCAGATGAGGACGAAGGCCCGGCCGAAGTCATAGTGGAGAATGAAAGCTACGTGAACCTGAAGAAAAAGAGTTACAAGAAATATGAGTGGCCTGCAAAGTCAGTCTATGCCGAGAATACTAAGATCTGCAAGCAGTTCCGGATGAAACAGGTACTGCAAGAACGCCAGCGCCACCTCCCTGAGGTCTGGGTGCGGTGATTTGGAATGGGAGGCTTTGGCCACCCTTCCTCCCTGTTTCTCGTTCACTCTGCATGGTTAAAACTCCTTCTTCTCTTGCCCCTTCCATCCATCCTTTCTTTTCCGTTTCCTTATCTCTTTTCCTCCCCAAGACTGGGTTTCTCTGTGTAGCCCTGGCTGTCCTGGAACTCACTCTGTAGACCAGGCTGGCCTCGAACTCACAGAGATCCGCCTGGCTCTGCCTCCCGAGTGCTGGGATTAAAGGCGTGCGCCACCACCGCCCGGCTGGGTTGTTTGTTTGGTTTTGGTGTTTTGTTTTCTTTTTTTGGCCTTTTGGAACAAGATCTTGCTATCTAGCCACAGGTATAATCCACCACTCCCTGAGTGGATAGACTTTTCTACATGCCACTGCAAATTTAGGTACATGTCCTAGGTGCTTTGGGGACACTCCTCAGCTGGCAAACATTAAATGCCATGTGTATACCAAATGTTCTCAGAATCTTTAGTGCAATAATAGCTACTTTAATATTTAAAGGGACTATTAATACTGTGATTTGCATTAGAAAATCCATGTCTAAGAGAAGGGAAAAAGACTTATATGCCATTTCAGACTCACAGGATAAACAATGTACCTGAGGTCACATGGATAGTAAGTGGTGACAGATTCAAGCCAGTTGTCTCAAAAGTCCGCACTGTTTGTACATTGACATGAAAAATGTTTTAAAAGAAACCGTAAGTAAGCCGGGCGGTGGTGGCGCACGCCTTTAATCCCAGCACTCGGGAGGCAGAGCCAGGCGGATCTCTGTGAGTTCGAGGCCAGCCTGGGCTACCAAGTGAGTTCCAGGAAAGGCACAAAGCTACACAGAGAAACCCTGTCTCAAAAAAACCAAAAAAAAAAAAAAAAAACAAACAAGAAACCGTAAGTAAATTTGAAGGACCCAGTTGGATGTAAGGCAACGGTTAGTTATTGAATGAGTTTGTGGATTAGATTAAATGATGTCTAAGGCCCCTACTGTGATTTTTATATTTTTATATATTATCAAGTATAAACTATAATGCCAATAGATCATGAAAATGTATATGATAATACCACAAAGACAATGATAGGGACAGGAAAGCTATTTAGTCAATTAGATTATCATGACAGAGCTATATGATAAAATTATTTATAGGAAATGACAGTATAAGTCTATATTGTTCCAAGTATAGCAAATAACTTTTTATTTTTAAATTTTTATGTTACTTTTAAAGAGTATTATTATTTATTCATTTGTGTGGTATCTGTGTGAGTTTATGTGCCCCACATGTGTGCAGGTCACATAGCTTCCTAGATCAGAAGAGGACATTGGATCCCTGGAACTAGACTGATGGTTATAAGCCACCTGATGTGGGTGCTGGGACTTGAAGTCTGGTCCTCTGAAAGAGCAGTACAGGCTCCTAACCACTGAGCTGTCTCTCCAATGCTAAAATTTTATGTTTAGTTGACATGTATATACTTGTTAGTATGACATTTCCATACATGTGTATGATATGATTAGTGCTTATCAGGTGGATCTCTGTGAGTTTGAGGCCAGCCTGGTCTACAGAGCGAGATCCAGGACAGGCACCAAAACTACACAGAGAAACCCTGTCTCGGGGGAAAAAAAAATCCTTTACCTAGCTATCTTGATACATGAATAAGACAGGGTCTCTAGCCCACGCTGGCCAGAACTTACTGTGTAACACAGAATGACTTTGAACTTCTGTTCTTCCTGCTTCAGCCTGGGCTGTGCTATAGAACGTTAGTGGTTTTTCCTCCTACCCATCTCCAACCCTGTACCAGCTAACTGAACACAGTCCATCTTGTCTTCCCCCATAGCATTAGCATACAACGCAGTGTTCGGGATAGTGACCTTTAGTGGTGAAACTTGTGGTGGTATTGTGTTCCCCAAAATATTGTGCACCCTAATAAACTTATCTGGGGTCAGAGAACAGAACAGCCACTAGCTCTAGAGGCCAGAAAATGGTAGCACACACACCTTTAATCCTAGCCTTCTGGAGGCATGGATCTCTGTGAGTTCAAAGCCACACTGGAAATAGCCAGGCATGGTGACTCACGCCTTTAATCCCAAGAAGTGACCCTTTAATCCCAGGGAGTGATGGCCGAAAGCAGAAAGGTATATAAGGCGTGAAGACCAGAAACTAGAAGCATTTGGCTGATTAAGCTTTCAGGCTTTGGAGCAGCAGTTCAGCTGAGATTCATTCTGGATGAGGACTCAGAGGTTTCCAGTCTGAGGAAACAGGATCAGCTGAGGATCTGGCGAGGTGAGGTAGCTGTGGCTTGTTCTGCTTCTCTGATCTTCCAGCATTCACCCCAATACCTGGCCTCAGGTTTGATTATATTAATAAGACCATTTAAGATTCCTGCTACAGAAACTGATTTACATGGTTATGGTGAATGGCCAAACAGAAAGCTTTGGCAATCGCTCTTATTGTTGATCCAGGGACAATCTGATGTGGAATAGAGCTGTGCTGTCTGCTGCAGCAGCTCCTAACCAGCTTTGACCATTTACATTTAAATTTACTCATTAAATTTACTATTAAAATAGGTTCAGTTCCTCAGAAGAACTTTGTATATGTCAAGGGCTCAGTAGCTCCATGTGGCCAGAATTAACTGCATTGGACAGTGCATGTGTGAATTGTTTTATTGTGAAAGGTTTTATTGTGGTGTTGATAGGAATATTCCCATTGGGAAGGATCAGGTAAGTGCTAAGCAGGAGAGGCTTATACCTTCAGTTTATTTAGCTATGGAAATGTGTTCTGATTCCACTGCATGCTCTGTGGACTCAGCAGACAGCCTTCTAACTAAAGTCCCCTGCATTCAGGCTGTGTTTGAACTCTGAGAGCAAATTGCTAAAGAAAAAGCAGGAAGGGTGTGTCTCACTGTGGGATTCTAAGCTGAGTTTTGTGAAAGGTAACTAAAAGTAACTCAACTGCTGCCTTCTCCTTGACTTTTATTAGACTTCCAGACAGTTCTACACAATTCTACAAGAAAGACAATTACTACCTGCTTGGGAAGAAAGAGAAACGATTCTTAAAATGTTGAGCAAGCACCAAGTGGTTGTCATAAGTGGTATGACTGGGTAAGAAAGCCGTTTACTTCAAAACAGCTCTAGTATACACATAGGGCGGGAACATTGGCTACCATAAGCAGGTCTACTTCAAAACAAAACTGTAGCTGATGTTATTTGCACATTTTGTTCACGATGTCAAATATTAAATGATAGTCCATATAGATGGTTTTTGTGCCACTTTGGTGGTCTCTGGACCAAACTACAGAATCCAAAATAGAGCTCAGAAATTCATCTTGTGGATGTGGGCCTCTGCCTTGGGACTCCTCTGATGCAGAAGTCTAGGTACAGCTGTTCACAAGGCCAGTGTTAAATCAGAAATAGAGTTCTGCTGCGTGTCTTCTGCATTTATCCTACTTTCTTTAAAGCTTGTTGTTTTGTTTTGTTTTTCTTTTGAGCAACAACTTAAGTAACATATGTTTGTTTTTTTCCTGTTCCATACTCTCAACGGAAAGCAAACCTGCTTATCCAGGGTAACTCTTAGTCTTAATTTCGTTTTCTGTGCAGGGTTGTACAAAGAATTATTATATTTGTGCTGAGACTCAACTAAGATAGTCATAATTTTATATCTTCTAGTTTCTCTATTTCAGTCCATTTATAGCCAAATCAATCTACATTAAAGAGAAGACTATAAAGCATATTTGTGTGCGTGTGTGCGTGCGTGTGTGCGTGCATGTGTGTGTCGAGGTTGTGTGTACAGGTGTACAAGCTCATGTGTAGAGAGGCCATAGGAGGATGTCAGGTGGCCTGCTCTATCAGTCTGCCTTAATCCCTTGACAAGGTCTCACTGAACCTGGAACTATCCTGAGGCCAGCAAGCTCCACTGTCCATCGATTCTCCATTGTCCCCGCCGTACCCCAGCACTGGGTTACAGGAGCGTGCACAATCGTGTCCAGCTTCTTACCTGAGTACTCAGGATTTGAACTCAGGTCCTCATGTTGCACAGCAAGCCCTCTTACCCACTGAGCCATCTCTCCAAACCCCCTAGAATACTTAAATCATAAGCTAACACTCTTTCTTTGGGATCCATATCCAGAGTTCACATCCCTATAGGCATTTTTAGATCTAAAGTGTGTCTTTTCCAAGGCCCTCATTTTCTAAGTGGCATTAGACTATCGTTTGAGTGTCCTGCTCCTAGGATTTGTTAGGTCTGGGCACCAAGTAGCTGGTAGTGCTAGGCAGGAGTGAGGAGCGTGGCTCTAGCTAGCTTTAGTCATGTGGCCTGTGATTGCGTTGTTAACTAGCCCTTGAAAACTTCATTTTAGGACTCCTTTGTTTTGACATACAGGTGTGGGAAAACCACACAGATTCCACAGTTTATTCTGGATAACTCTCTGAACGGGCCACCGGCGAGGGTGGCGAACATCATCTGCACCCAACCCCGACGAATCTCTGCGATCTCTGTGGCTGAACGTGTCGCTAAAGAACGAGCAGAAAGGGTGGGGGTGACCGTGGGATACCAGATCCGGCTGGAGAGCGTCAAGGTGTGTATGCTCTGCCTACTTGCTGGTCATAGGAATTCAGTGTTCGGACATAAAGAGTTCAGGGGATCTGGAGACTGACAGGTAGTTTATTAATAATCACCTTCAGTGGGGTTGGAATCCCTGGAGAAACATTCTGATGGAGGAACTCTTATCTGATTGCACCAAATACACTTTATATGGGCTTCCTATCTTCTTGTAAACCTTTTTTAGATTTATTTTAGTGTGTGTGTGTGTGTGTGTGTGTGTGTGTGTGTGTGTGTGTGTGTGTGTTTATGTGTTATATACATATATACATAATATATACACATCATATATATACACGTGTATGTGTGTGTTTGCCTGCATGTATGTGTGTGTACCATGTGCATGCCTGGTGTCTGCAGAGGCCAGGCATGGGATCCCTGGATCTGAAGTCATGGATGATTGTAAGCTGCCATGTAGGTGCTGGGCCCTCTACAAGAGCAGCAAGTGCTCCTAACTGCGGAGCCATCTCTCCAGCCCTGGCTTTCTGTTCTTAATTAGCAAAAGTGATCTTGCTGGTAAACCAGAAGCAAATACAGACTTGACTTAAACACCCACTTTAAAGAAATGTTTTGATTCAGGCCCACTGGTGCACACCTTTACTTCCAGCACTGGAGAGGCAGAAGCAGAAGGATCTCTCTATATTCTAGACCATCCTGGTCTACATAGCAAGCTCCAGGACACCTAAGACTATATTCACCCTGTCTCAAAAAACAAATGAAACAAAGTTTTATAATAGTACTTGGGTGTTGTTTTTGGGGTTTGGGGGGTTTCTTTTTGGGGAGAAGTCTTAAACTTAAACTTTTAATATGAAGCGAAGAGGATGTGTTGTTGACCTTAGCTAGTAATGGTCCTTCCTGCCCGTTCAGTTTGGCTTGCCAATAGTTGCTTTTTCGAAGTCCCATTAATGTGTGGCATTCTTCTCTTCTCTGTAAGTCGTCAACCACCAGACTGTTGTACTGCACCACAGGCGTGCTGCTGAGGAGACTGGAAGGAGACGCGACTTTGCAGGGAGTCACCCACATCATTGTCGATGAGGTTCACGAGCGCACAGAAGAAAGGTAAAGGAAGGCTTCCCTGAGGACCGTCCATATGTGCCTCCTCTGTTCCTTAGTCATTTGTAAACATCCATTCGTAAGTTTTTAACGCCACCATCTGGAGCCCAGTGTTGCAGTCGTTGCTGGGGGTGCAAGCATAAGAGGTTCCTCCTCATCGTCACAGTCTGAGAGGAAAGAGAAGTGAGGAACCATGGAAAATGACACCACAGGAGGGTCAGAGAGCACATTTCTGAAGAGGTGACAACTCAGTCATAAACTGAAGTATGAGAGGGAATCCCATCTAACACTTGGGAACGAGGACAGCATGAGAATTCTGCAGAGGGAATGGGCATGATGAGGCCACAGCAGAGGAGAGCCAGTGTGGCTGAGGAGCAGCAAATGACAGGGAAGATGGCGGGGGAAGAGGAACAGGAGCCAGACCTTCAAAGGCCTTGTAAACCATAGTAAGGCATTTAGAATTTAGTTTAATGAATGAGAAATCATTAAAAAGAGCCGGGTGGTGGTGGCTCACGCCTTTAAATCCCAGCACTCGGGAGGCATAGGCAGGCGGATCTCTGTGAGTTCGAGGCCAGCCTGGTCTCCAAAGCGAGTTCCAGGAAAGGTGCAAAGCTACACAGAGAAACCCTGTCTCGAAAAAACCAAACAAACAAACAAAAACAACAACAACAACAAAACAAAACAAAAAACAGTTTTAGAAACTGAGCAAAGGCCACGTACATGATGTTAGTCCGTTTGTCATATAAATGATGTGCTAGAAGAGTAAGAAACCAGTGGAAAAGAAAGGTTGGAGGAGGAAAGGGACTACCACAAGAAAAAATACCGTTGTTATAAATATCCTGAGAAGAAAAGATCTTAAGTAAATTTATCAGACTAAAGAAGCTGGAAATGCCAAATTATGAAACTCAGAAAAAAATGGAAGCAAAAAAACTTGAGGAGTCAGTAAAATGTTTCTAATAACTAACCGGAAGTGGAGCCAGGTGGCACACGCCTTTAATCCTAGCACTCAGAGGCAGAGGCGGGTGGAGTTCGAGGCCAGCCTGGTCGACAGAGCAAGTTCCAGGACAGCCAGGGGTACAAAGAAGAAACATTGTCTTGAAAAACCAAACAGAAAGCACATGAACGAAAGACTACCTGTTACTTTATTAGAAATCTTTTGTTTTCAGGTGGTGTCTTATAGAAATACGTGTTTATTTTGTAAGTTACTTAATATTCATTGGTCAGTTGATGTGTCGTGAGCATTGGAGTAGTGAGCGACAGCACCAAACACCCCAAGTCCTTGTCCTTGAGAGTTTACACTCTATTGTTAGGGGAGCCCAATGATACAGTAAGTAAGTAAAGTACAAAGTATTAAGTTCTAAGAAGAAACGAAATGCATGGCGGGATGTGGGGTTCCTTTGAAATTTTAATAGATTAGCCAAGGAAAGCCTTGCTGAACATGTGTTTTGAGTAAAGCCTTGCAGGAAGTAAGGGGCCATCTGTGCATGGCTGGCAGAAACTCGTTCTGGAAGTTACAGACAGGCAGAGACCCTCAGCTGCATTCCTCAAGGACATCAGGAATGGAGTCCTGCAGCTTACTAAGGGGTGCAGCAGCAGGAAATGAGGGTGGGGTACAGACCGTATCCCTGAGGGCCGTGTTAGTAAGCACCACTGAGGACTCACTGGAGGGCTTGGAGAAGAACAGCACACGGGGTCGACGCTGAAGCAGAAGCAGCAGTCACTCTGCTGCTCATAGAGTGCAGGCAGCTGGGGGCTCGCGTAGGCCTGTTAAGGAAGTTAACAGGCCTGGAGTACTGCTCTTGTGCAGCATGTATCGCTCCACAGTTTATGGGAGGTTTTGTGGTTTGCTTTTCACTAACAGCAGGCTTAGGAATGTCATTATCTAGACCTCTAGCTTAGCCTTATCAGCTCATGCCATTCCATAACTAGAGACTGCTGCAGTTGGCCATTTGTTACTGTGCTCTTCCAGACAGTGCTATAACGAAAATCTTCACATGCGTGTTTTGTATACCTAGAAAGAATTAGAGTGATTAACTTCAGCGATAAATCCTATTTGTATTTTGATTGGCATTGCACTGAATTTAGTTGAAGAGAACTGGTATTTTGTATTTTTAAATTCTGAACTGTTCACAATCAGGACTGCAGCACCTCTAAGTTTTACATTTTTCCTCTAAGTCTTAAATACTCAAATACACAAAAGTCATTAGTTTCCATATGTTGCATGTGTCTGACCCACAGATGTCTTTTCTTGTCCCTAGTGACTTCCTACTGCTGGTTTTAAAGGACATTTTGTCGCAGAGACGGACCCTCCAGGTCATTCTCATGAGCGCAACTCTGGATGCCGGGCTCTTCTCCAAGTATTTCAGCTACTGCCCAGTGATCACTATTCCAGGTAGGCAAGCACACACGCTCAGCAGCCTGAGTAAGCAACGGCCACACTTCAAAGTTCCTTCAAAACAGAGGGATTTCTGCCTGTCTCTAGAGAAGCAATTCATTTACGACAAAACATCCCAATGTAAAGCAGCCGAGGAGGAGGTCATTATCCATTGCCAGATTGTAATTTTGTGTGTGACCTTTTAAAGTCATAGTTCTTAGGATTTCTAGCATCCCATTGTGTTTAACATCCAAATGTGTGTTTTTCAGGATAATATGTTGTAGAAAGGGAAGATATGTCTATTTATACCATACTTGTTCACTTACGGATTGTGCTAAATTTCCAGATACTGGTCCATTCTGAGAGAACATGAGGTTGGATAGTCTGTTTTCTTTTGGTGCTTCCACAGCCTCTGTGGGGTGATTACCCTTCTGAGCCGGGGCTTGTCCACAGGGACAATTTGGAAACGCTGACTGAAGTAGTAGCATCATTGGAGCTTGTTTTGCAAGGGGTGGCAGTAGAAGAAAAGAAGGAAGTGTACGCTGGGTCTAAAATACAGCGTTGAGTGCTTCAGGTCTCTGTGTGGAGGAGCTGGAAGAAAGAAATGGTGTAATGGGTTTTAAAAGTCCCATTAGGAGATGATCATTTCTTTCCTATCTACTTCTGTTCTCTCTACTAATTAGAACCTACGCCTACCAATTTCTGTCATCAAAACCTTTTTAAGAATACTTTTATGCTGGGTGTGGTGGCGCACACCTTTCATCCCAGCACTCAGGAGACAGAGGCAGGGGATCTCTGTGAGTTCAAGGCCAGCCTAGTCTACAGAGTGAGTTCCAGGACAGCTAGGGCTATGTAGAGAGACCATGTCTCAAAAAACAAACAAACAAGGGGTTGGGGATTTAGCTCAGTGGTAGAGCGCTTGCCTAGCAAGCGCAAGGCCCTGGGTTCGGGCCTCAGCTCTGAAAAAAAAAAAAAAAAAAAAAAACACAAACAAACAAATGAAGTACTTCCAAGAACACAGAACTGACAATACTTTATTATTCCAGGTATTGTTTTAATATATAGATAGTGAACACGCACACACAATTTCCAACTATGGGTATTCTGATGCCTTTCTACTTTATTTTCTTGTTTTTCTAGGCCGTGCATTTCCTGTTGATCAGTTTTTTCTGGAGGATGCAATTGCTATGACGAGGTAAGGAAGATATTAATTGAAATTCATCAAAAAATCTTTGAAAACACGGTTCCTGTTTATCTTCAGCATACCAGGACACTAACCTTCCTTTTTAATTATCTTTAGTCTTTCTGTTAACTTTTCCATTGAGTATTTTGTTTTCTTCTTTCTGTCGGCAAACAGACTTTATATTTAGGTCTTGCTTCTTATTAACTAACTCTGACAGGTAGTTGAGTATCTCCGAATCTGTTTCATCATGTGTCAGATGGGTCTGTTAATATTAGCACCTCCCTGGGTCACAAGGACCAAGTGAGGAACTAATAGAGTAACAGATTAACACTTGCTGCTCTTCTAGAAGACCTGAGTTCAGTTCCCAGCAACCAGGTTGGGTGGCTCACAGTTGCCTGTAACTCCAGCTCCAAAGATCTGATTCTCTCTTTTGGCCTTTATAAGTACCTACTTGGCTAAAGATTAAAACTAAAAAAAAAACAGAAAGAAAAGTGCTTAGAATTGTAACACATAATACACACTTTATAAATGTTAGCTATTTCATCATCATCATGCTCTCAGGAAGCTTATAATACAGGCTGAATGTTAGGATGTCTGCAGAGAACTGGAAAGATGGCTCAGTGGTTAAGAGTATTGGCTGCTCTACTAGAGGACACAGGCTCAATTCCCAGTATCCACACAGTGGCTCACAACCATCTGTAACTCCAGTCTTGGGGGATCTGACACCTCTGGCCTCCATGGGTGTAGGCAGATTTTTCCTGTCCTGACCACCTGCTTTCAAATAACTGGCAGCCACTTCCCAAATAACTGACTTGGAGACGTAATATAAATTATAAATGCTCGGCTAATAGCCCAGGCTTGTTACTAGCTAACTCTTACATTTAAATTAACCCATATTTCTCATCTATGCTTTGCCACATGGCTCATGACTTGTTACCTCATTTTCTACACATCCTACTTCCTCAGCTGGCTAGCGTCTCTTCTGACTCCGCCTTTCTTCTCATCATTCTCCTAGTTTGGTTGTCCTGCGTATAATTCCTGCCTGGTTACCGGCCAATCAGCATTTTATTAAACCAATTCAAATGACAAATCTTTATAGTGTACAAGAGGATTATTCCATAGCACACAGGCACCACACATACACATGCACATACACATGCAGACACACACACTTACAACTTATTAAAAATAAATCTTAAAAAACTATTTTTTAAAAAAGGATGTATGTGAAGGAGGAAGTTAGATGGCTTAGAGGGTAATGTACTTGCCACCAAGCTGACAGGCTGAGTTTGATCCTGAAACCCACATGGTGGAAGGAGAGAACTGACTTACACAAGTGGTCCTTTGACTCCACTCAGGAAGGCTCAAGCACACACACTCTCTCTCTCTCTCACACACACACACACACACTTATACAAAACAACAACAAAAGGAAGCAATTCCTATATAGTGTGAAAATTGAGTAAGAATGGTAATTTCTGTTGTATACAAACAGATTTCCCTATGGCTTTTTGGCCTTGAGAATCCTCCAAGCTTTGATCCTTGCTGTGTTTCTTACTATTAAACCCACCCTTGCTGGCTGTCAAATTCAAAGGATTTTAGCTGTCATTTCTGTGACAAAAACTTCCAGATCAGGTCTTTCTTACTAACTGCTAAACTCAGGTGAAATCAGCCCTGATGTCTACCAGCTCGCTGTATGAACCTTGATATCAAACTGCTGGTCCTCATACAGCAGACTGGCATGTCTTTACTCTCTGTTCCGCCCTCCCTTTTCCCCAGCTCATTCTTTAACCCGCAGCTGGAGTACTACCTTGATGAAAGTTCCATCTACTTGTTGCTTACAGGCCTTTGGTTTTTTTATTACACCTCTAATGGTACTTTTTCCAATCTGCCTTGCAGAATAGTGACTGTCTTGGTCTTTTCTCATTGGTTTGCAAGTTTCTTGAAAGGCTCTTTGCTTCACACACCACACCACACCACACCACACCACACCACACCACACCACACCACACCGCCATGGCCCCTACATAGAACTGGCATTTGGTAAATGCTAACCAAATGAAGATTGAATGTAAAAGGAGAATATGACATTTGATGGTAAGGAGGAGCTGGAGAAAGTCAAAGATTATAGAATCATGACATTTTAGACTTCTTAAAAAGCCATAGAACCCTTTCTGCAAATAAAGTCCTGTAGAGAATCATAAAGACGAGAACTAAAATGGAATTATCTGAATGAGCAAGGTAGGAGGAAAGAACAGAGTCCACTTGGTCATTAACCCCCAGCCCTTACCTTTCTCAGGGCCTCTGAGAAACCTTTAGCCCTCCAGTAGTTTCCAGATAGTTATGTCCATTCTTTCTCCCAAATGATGAGAAAGTAAGACCTCTGAAAGTGACTCTCAGAAAACCTGTAGCATAGTGATTTAGTGGCTTTTCGTATCAAATGTTTACCTTTTCCATTTCACCGTAAGAGGATTATCTCTAACAAATACCAGACTGTCTAATGAGAATCTTGCAGTGTGTTTGAAGATGGTCTTGTAGCAATGTTCAGAAAAGAACTGGTAATTCAGAACTACATTTGGTTGCACAGGGTAGAATTAGCTGCTTTAGAATTATAGTTGGAGCTTTTGGGGGGTGGATAAGATTCTCAAAGAAGGAATTAAAATTAAGGGTACAGCAACTGAGAACATAGCTCAGATGTCCTCCGACTGCCCCTGCCTTTCCTCCTGGGTAGCATTTCCTCCATAGTCTTCTCTGATCTATAGACAGAACCAATGGCATTCATCCCAACCAGAAGCAGGGCACAGGCAGCAGAATCCTGGACTGCTGGGAGGTAGCACATGAGCTAGACAGAAACAGAGCCGCATTCTGCTGAGGGTGAACGAAGTGGAGAATAAGTTCATTCTTCTTCAGCAAAACACACCCCCCAAGGTATATTCCTTGCCTTCTCCCTCAGATATGTGTTACAGGATGGGAGCCCATATATGCGCTCCATGAAGCAGATGGCAAAGGAAAAGCTGAAAGCCAGGCACAACAGAACCGCACTGGAGGAAGTGGAGGAGGACCTGCGGCTGGCGCTCCAGCTTGAGGAAGAGGAGTCCGTCAAAGACACAATACCAGATCAACAGCTAGATTTCAGGCAGCTCTTGATCCGCTATAAAGGTAATGTGCTTACTCGGGGATCGGTATTAAAGAGGCCCAAAGCCGCTTGTCATTTGTTTCCCACTGTGATCCAGAAAAAGAAAAATAGGACTTTGATTTTATAGTAGCATTGCCTTAAACTTGTCAGAACAACTTTAAACTTCCAAAATCAGCAGTTCTTATGAATAGATTACAGCTACCATACCTGCCAGTGGGATTTTTCTTTTTTTTTTAATTATCGTCATTATTATTATTAAGTTTTAAAAAGTCTTTGCTAGGAGAGACAGGAAAACCAGCTGACCCTGCAGAAGGTGTAACAGAGGTTAGAGGCTTTTACTTACAAAAGATAAAGGAGGGATAGAAGGAAATAGGGAAAAGAGCAGGAAGGGCACTAGTCTCGGCTTTAAGGACAAAGACAAGGTAGTAATCTCGGACTTCCTGTGTGTTCATCTCTGGGTATATGTATAGCAGGCCACACAGGAAGAAACAGTAAGGTGTAGTATGTAGCTGGAGGAGGGGGGCCTCCTACAAGACAGTTAAAATGCATTTAAAGGAGGAGTTTTTAAAGCCATAATTTTATTTATTTATTTTGATTTTTTTGAGACAGAGGTTTTAGTATGCTGTACAGGCTAGCCTTGAACCCCTGCTTCAGCCTCCCATGTAGCTAGGTCCATAGACATACGCTATTATACCCAGCTAAAATATGTTATTTTAAAAGTCCATGTATGGCAGGGAGGTGGTGGCACACGCCTTTCATCCCAGCACTCGGGAGGCAAAGGAGGCAGATCTCTGTGAGTTGGAGGCCAGCCTGGTCTACAGAGCGAGTTCCAGGACAGCCAGGGCAACACAGAGAAACCCAAATTATATACATATACATATACATATACATATACATATACATATACATATACATATACAT
>CABHPR010139918.1:0-21075 GCA_902168415.1 Peromyscus melanophrys | reverse complement strand
CTGGGCCCCAGTGACCCAATATTAAACACCTACCCTCCAGGTGACCACTCTTCCTCCCTGGGCCCCAGTGATCCACATATTAAACACTTAGTCCTTGGAAAACTGCAAGTCCAGTCCTGAGTGAGCTCTGTACAAATTGCACACAAGACCACAGGGCACTGGGTAAGACCCCAAGCTTTGGAGTCTGATAGATTTCCCAGCTTCACTATTCAGGGATCATATACATTTGACTAAATCCTTATCTTTTCTTAATTTTAATTTCTTTGTCTGTAAAATGAAGGCAGCAGTAAATCTTCTATAAAGAAACTAAGTGAGCCAGGCGGTGGTGGTGCATGCCTTTAATCCCAGCACTCGGGAGGCAGAGGCAAGCGGATCTTTGTGAGTTCGAGGCCAGCCTGGCCTACAGAGCAAGATCCAGGAAAGGCGCAAAGCTACACAGGGAAACCCTGTCTCGTAAAACCAAAAAAAAAAAAAGAAACTAAGTGAGCCAGGGATGCAGCATGGACAGAGAAAGGCTTTGATCCCCAGCATCATGGCATACAAGTTAGGAATAAAAACATTTAAAAATAGAGGATGGTCAGGTGGCGGTGGAGCACACCTTTAATCCCAGCACTTGGGAGGCAGAGGCAGGCAGACTCTAGTTCGAGGCCAGTCCAGTCTACAGAGCAAGTTCCAGGACAGCCAGGGCTACACAGAGAAATTTGGTCTCCAAAAAACAAAAACAAAAAATAGAGGGTGAGAGATAGCAGAGTAGTTAACAGCACTTGTTGCTCATTTCCCAAGATTTCAGAAGGATCTGAGTTCAATTCCCAGCACCCATGTCGGGCAGCTCATAACCTGTAACTCCAGCTCCAAGGAAATCCAATGCCTCTGACCTCCAAGGGCACCTGTACTAACATGTACACATCTACACACAAATACATAATTTATATGTATATGTAAATAAAAAGTAAATCTTTTAAAATATATAAATAAGGGGGCTGGAGAGATGGCTCAGCGGTTAAGAGAACTGGCTGTTCTTCCAGAGGTCCTGAGTTCAATTCCCAGCAACCACATGGTGGCTCCCAACCATCTGTAATGAGATCTGGTGCCCTCTTCTGGCATGTAGGCAGAACACTGTATACATAATAAATAAATCTTTATATATATATATATATATATATATATATATATATATATATATATATATATATATATGGTTGTGTACGTAGCTGAGCTGGTAGAGAACTTGCCTAGCATGCAGAAAGGCTCTAGTGTCTCATAAGCCAGAAAGGTGGTACATGAAATCCCATCACTCGGGAGGTCGAGACAGGAATATTTTTTCCTTTACTTACTGTCTTATGTTGTTGGTGTTTTTTCTCTTGGGGGTGCCCACCACCCAGCTCCCAAAATAAATCACACACAGAGACTTATTCTTTTTTTTTTCTGGTTTTTCAAGACAGGGTTTCTCTGTATAGTTTTTGGTGTCTGTCCAGGATCTGGCTCTGTAGACCAAGCTGGCCTTGAACTCACAACGATCTGCCTGGCTCTGCCTCCTGAGTGCTGGGATTAAAGGTGTGCACCACCATGCCTAGCTAAAACAAATTTTTGTTGAAGGATTGGGTGCTGATTGAGTGGAATAATAAAATTCAATAAAGATCAATAGAAGACTTTATATGCGTGTTACATGTTACTTAAGGGAAGTGATAATGGTTTCTCTCTCAGTTTAGACCTTATCATCATGTGATACTGTCTATGGAGACTTGAAAGCCATGTAAATTATTAAGTTCCTTATTTCTTGTCTCTCGGCAAGTGGTCAGGTGTTGCTAATGCATTACTAATGGACTGGTGGTCTGGTTTCATTCCAAAGAAAAAGATTTACTGCGAACAAACATGCCAGCCAAGAAGAAATTTTAGAAAATTGCCAAAATTCATCAGGCATGGTGACACACGCTTTTAATCCCAGCCCTTGGGAGGCAGAGGCAGGCAGAGCTCTGTGAGTCCAAGACCAGCCTAGTCTACAGAGCAACAAAGTAGTTCCAAAACAGCTAGGGCTACATAGTGAGACCCTGTCTCAAAAAATAACAACAAAGAATCAGTGATGTACCTGTGAATATCAGAGTGCTCCCTGACAGGTGGCCAAGCCATGAGGGAAGACGACTAGATCATAACGAAGTAGGTAAACATATAGACAAGTTCCCTGTCTCTACATAGATTATTTCACCGCTCTAAATCTTGTGTCCTTTTAGTATAGAGAAGCATGGGATGTGTAATGGAAAAGCATGGATCTGGGGCCAGAGACCGAACCTTTGTAATGAGGCACTCAGCTTATCAACTCCAGCCTAGCCAAAGGACTGAGTAGTGTTTCGTACTGATGCCCTTCTTACTTAAGGGTGGCTGTGAAGGCCACATGAGGTAATGTGTGTGACAAAACATCCCTGCAGGACCTCTGTTTGGCCCTCCTCTGTTTTTGTGATGATTTAGCTCCTTCCTTGTTCATGGGGACAGTAAGCATGGCTGTAGGTGACGCGTTCTGGAGGCTCTGTTTCACATCCACGCTGCACAGCTGACCTAGGCATCCTGCTTCCATATGTGAGATGGAGGGAGGCTTTAGTGAGGAGGTTACCAGCTGCTTCCATGAATGAAGCCCAAGAGAAAGCCAGGCATGGAGGCTCATGCCTGGACCCAGCACTTGGGAGACTGAGACTGGAGAATCAACATGGGTTCAAGACCAGCCTGAACTACAGTGAGACTCTGTCTCAAAAAACGACAAAATAAAGTAACTATTGGGGAGGGAGTGATGTTGGGACAGAAATACACTGTCATCTGTTATTGCTTATTTTCTTCAATGGACAAGTTTAAAGGCCATCAATAGTGAATAAGACATGGCTTATTAATGTACTATCTCTTTCAAATGTGTCTGAATTTAGATAACCAGATCAGAGTTTTATTTTATCATATCCAGTAAAATATCTGGATTTCATTAACAAAAGAATCTTCATAACCGTAGAAATAGAATGCCAGTGGCCAGGGTACCAAGGAAATACGTTGAAGAGCTTATGAAGATACATGAAAGGTGTTGGTTTTAGTCCTCAGATAGTACACACACACACACACACACACTTGCACGAACGCAGGGCTTGGCTAGTGCTTCTTCTAACTTAAGGCATGCTTTTCTATACCTCAGTTTTCCATTGGAAAAAGAGTACTACTCTGCTTTGTCCTTATTAAATCAGAGTATATACAGAAATGTGATTTCATATTGGTTTAAATACTGAGGCTTTACAAAGAAAAACTGATAGTGAAAAACTGCCATTATTGGTTTAAAAACAGTCTGTGACCTGTACTGTTTCCCATTCACTGATCTGAGTCTCTCCTGTTTCCTAACCCAGGTGCTGTACTTGTGTTTCTGCCGGGGCTAGCAGAAATCAAGATGCTTTATGAGCAGCTACAGTCCAACTGTCTTTTCAACAACAGACGCAGTCATCGGTAAGCCGCTAGCTGTCTAGCCACAGTCTCCCACCGCGGCCATCCACAAAGACAAGAGCAGAGGGGTCCCTAGAGTCCTCGCCTCTCAAACATGTGTTGGTTTGTGCCAGCTGGAAATGGGCAGACTCGGTGCTCCAGGAAATATCACGCCATCCCATCAAGGACAGACATTTCTCTTCACTTATCATAGTGACTCAGCAAATTTGCATGTAATTTCAGTTGCTAGATTCCTGAAGAGGAGGGGAAGATGGAGAAAGCCAGCATTAATAAGAACAAAGAAATGCTGTCATCTTGAGGAAAAGTAATTTGTCACAATCCCTGGGTGTGCCTTCATGAATACAAGGGCAAAGCTAGCTAACAAACGCTCCCTAGAAATTTAGCAATGAATAGCCTAACTTGGGTTACCCTTGCTTTCTCTCTCTGGACTTAGGCTGGTTATTTATACCAATCATTTATTCCTCTTGGTGGTTTACTACTGAAATAACCCCCAGCTTTTCCCAAGTTGGCACAGGATTTTTACAAGATGGGAAGGAGCCTCCCCCTGAGAAGAGCCGGGCCTTGAGGACTGCAGAGAAGTTGCTGACACCTGAAGTCATTTCATTAATCTCAGTAGAAATTCACCCACTCCGGTTCAATTTAAATGCTTCGTACCAGACCCTTACTGTGGTTTTCCTTCTTCGTAGATGTGTTATCCATCCACTTCACTCCTCCTTGTCCAGTGAAGAGCAGCAGGCGGTGTTTGTAAAACCCCCAGTGGGCGTAACCAAGATTATCATCTCCACCAACATTGCGGAGTCGTCCATAACCATTGATGACGTTGTTTATGTCATTGACTCTGGGAAGATGAAGGAAAAGAGGTATTCTACTCTTTTGGGATGTAACAGAGGCACTACAAACACCTCAGTGAGGATAACGGAGCTGTTAAGGGTTAATGCTAAGGTACTCTTTAAAGGAGTGCTGTATGTCTTCAGTGGCCAGCAGCATGAATGTTCAAGGCCAACAAGGATGCAAAATTTAAAGTTTTACCTCAGAAGTAATGGATTCATTTTCCCATGTGATTTTTTTTTTATGTGCTCAGATGAGAAGGAAATGATGAAAGAAAATGTGTGTGGTGGTATGTGATAGCATGGAAATCAGCACTAGTTATACCACAGACCTAGAATACATGGAGCACTGTGTACCTCTGTAGCAGTCAGGTGGTTGTCTTCAGTAATAAGGAAGACCATTTGTCCACGCCCAGTAGTCTTGACAACATTCTCAAAAGTAACACAGTAAAGTACTTGCAGAAACTGTGTTCCATCCCCAGAACCACACTTAGGAAGGGGGGAGAAAAAGAGAGGAAAAGGAAAGGGAAAAGGAAAAGGCTAGATGTGGTGGTAGCTCTGGGGAAGGAAACAGGCAGATCCCTGGAACTCACTGGCCCATCGGCCGGCCTACCCTACTTGGTGAGAGAGAGAAAACAGTGCCTGGAGAATTACAGCCAGGGTTACTCTCTGGCTACGTCCGCACACACAAAATAACTCAATCGCATATTCCCTTTGCCTTTGCAGATACGATGCCGGCAAAGGGATGGAAAGTCTAGAGGACACGTTTGTGTCTCAGGCCAACGCTCTGCAGAGAAAAGGTCGGGCTGGCCGTGTGGCATCTGGAGTCTGCTTCCATTTGTTCACAAGCCACCACTACAGCCACCAGCTTTTAAAGCAGCAGCTCCCGGAGATACAGAGAGTGCCGCTGGAGCAACTGTGCCTAAGGTGACCTCTTGACCTGTGTGCTCTGCTCCCAACCAGTGCGAATGTTTCTCGTGCCATTTCAGTTTCATGGTCTCTCTTTCCTAGTAGAAGACATTTTGCTAAGAATAGAGTGGATGAGCTCATTCATTTGCAAAGGAAGCATGTCACAAGTGGCCCTTTCCTCTCCTTTTAACTTTCTGCACATAGAAAGTCTCACATTTGCAAAGCATGGCCCTACAATAAAGCTCAAAAATACATTTGTGAGTTAGGAAAGTAACTTGACTTGCCAGGGAATTTCTGCCAGGAGACACATTAATATCCCATTATTCCAGGGGAAAATCTACAGCCTCATTATCAGTTAGAGAAAAGTAAACAAAACCTACAACACCAGTATTAGCTAATAACAAATGTCATAAAATAGGATTTGAACAGATTCAATGTGCACACCTTTAATCCCAACACTTGGGAGGCAGAGACAAGCGAATCTCTGTGAATTTGAGGCCAGCCTGGTCTACAGATCTAGTTCCAGGACAGCCAGAGCTACACAAAGAAATCCTGTCTTAAAAAAAAAAAAAAAAAAGAAGAAGAAGAAGAAGTTTTGATTCAGTGTTCATGAAAATTTGCTTGGTGGTATATAGGAAATGAAAATTATCTATGCTATTTGTGCTGGGATTGAACCCAGTGTGTTGGGCATGCTAGTCAAGTACTCTGCCACTGAGCTACAGTCCCCGCCCTAGAGCTCTTCCTCCACATAGGAGGTGTACTATAGGATTCAGGAACACGGTCCATAGTCTTAAAGTTAAAAATGAAGGAAGAAGCCAGGTAGAATGGCACACACCTAGAATCCCAGCACTTGAGAGTCAGGCAGGAGGACCTGGCTTTGAAGCCAGCCTCATCAGGTGTAGTGAGGACCCATCTCAAAACAAAGGAAAAGCAGTTGTGGGGGGGGGGGGGGAGTCTGACCTTCTGCACTAAGGTAGTGGTAGTGCAGACGGAACGGGGTGAAGGGACTGGAGAGAACTTTGGAAGTTGATTGACTTGTGAAGGATGAGAGAAGGGAAGTGTAGCACGTGTAGCAGAAAGATTCTATTGAAAAACTCAGCAGTAAAAAGATGGGGAAATCCTATATGCCAGCATAGTTCACCCTTTTTTTTCCCCCTACTTCAAATTTCAGTACATTTATCACTGCATCACTTTAGTGAAATATCTCATGGAAAAAGGCTGAGTTCCAAATATGTACACTAATGAAAAGCATCTGCAGCGTCTGAGTTGTAGCATCTAAATTATAAGGCCGAGCACTGGCTGTTCTTGCAGAGGTCCTGAGTTCAATTCCCAGCAACCACATGGTGGCTCCCCATGTGGAGAGATCTGGTGCCCTCTTCTGGCATGCAGGCAGAGTACTGTATACATAATAAATAATCTTTAAAAAAAAAAAAAGTTCTGAGTGGCTTAAAAAGCACTTCTCAGGTGTTGGAGAGAGAGCTGGCCTAGTCATTAAGAGCGCTTGCTGCTCTTCCAGAAAACCCTAGTCCAGTCCCCAGCAGCCATTCCAGGCAGCTCTAGGGGATCTTACACCTCTGGGCTCTGATGGCACCTGCATTCATGTGCACATATCCACATACCACACGCACACACCTACACATAATGAGAAATGATTAAAGCAGCCAATCCTTTTTTAAAAAGCATTTATCTTCTCACTCAAGAAACAAAAGTTATCTTCTGCTTCATTCTATCAGATATCAAGTTTACAAATTATGATTTTCTTTTCTTTTTCAGAATTAAAATTTTAGAAATGTTTAACTCTCATAATCTCCAATCTGTGTTCTCTCGGTTCATTGAACCGCCGCATATTGATTCTCTTCGTGCCTCCAAAGTGCGGTTGCGAGACTTGGGAGCCTTGACTTCAGATGAAAAGCTGACCCCGCTGGGCTATCACTTGGCCTCTCTGCCCGTGGACGTGAGGATCGGCAAACTGATGCTGTTTGGGGCCATCTTCCGCTGTCTGGACCCTGCCCTCACCATTGCTGCCAGCTTGGCCTTTAAGTCCCCTTTCGTAAGTGAACGTTTGTCTAAATTGGAGTTTATGTCACAGGTCTGTCTGGAAGGAATCTTTAGGCCTCAGAGGTATATGAGCCCTCTAAAGATTTGCTGATATGTGTGATGTGAAATTTTTCCTTAGAAAGATTTATATCCACCCCCCCAAAAAAAACCCTTGGGAATTAGAGTTATAGCTATTAAAATAATGTATTTTTTTGTTTGCTATTGCTTATTATAGAAAAAGCAAAGACAGTAAGCCAGCTGGATACTCCTATATAATTTCAAAAGTTAACGAACACATTTATCAATTTTTAATGTGCACACACAGTCCACCCATTTACAAGTATTTCAGTCGACAGCCTTTAAGACTTCAAGTGAAATGCTTGCTGGCATGTGTGAGGCCCTGGGCCCCATCTCCAGCACCAAGACAGGGAGACGTATAACCAACCATCCCACTGTGACCTTTGGGTCTTGTAGAACCATCCCACTAGGACCAGTTTTCTTTTCTCTTCTTTTCCTTTCTTTTCTTTTTTTTTCTTTTCTCCGGAGCTGAGGACCGAACCCAGGGCCTTGCTAGGCAAGTGCTCTACCACTGAGCTAAATCCCCAACCCCTAGGACCAGTTTTCAAGGCCAGCCTGAGCAATATGGTGAGTTCCAGTCCAGTCTAGGCTACGAACAGAATCCCTGTCTCAGAAATCTAAAAGAAAAAATAAGTTGGGTATGAAGATGCGTATTCTGGAGGCAGAGGCAGGATGACCACCACAGATTTGAAGCCAGTTTAGTCTACAGAGCAAGTTCCAGGCCAGCCAGAGCTTCAGTGAAACTGTCTTAAAAACAAAACAGGGGGGGGCTGGAGAGATGGCTCAGAGGTTAAGAGCACTGGCTGCTCTTCCAGAGGTCCTGAGTTCAATTCCCAGCAAACACATGGTGGCTCACAACCATCTGTAATGAGATCTGGTGCCCTCTTCTGACCTGCAGGTATACGAGCAGACAGAACACTGTATACATAATAAATAAATAAATCTTAAAAAAAAAAAAAATGGGGCAGGGGAAGGGAGCCTGGAGAGATGGCTCAGGGGTTAAGCACTGGCTGCTCTTCCAGATGACCCAGGTTCAATTCCCAGCACCCACGTGGCAGCTCACAGCTGTCTGTAACTCCAGTTCCAGGGGCTTTGACACCCTCACACAGACACATGTAGGCAAAACTCCAATGCATATGAAATAAAAATAAATCATTGCAAAAAGAAAGAAACAGCCAAACAAATCAAAAAAATAAAATGAGTGGGTCTTTGACGACTATCTTTTGCCATTTGGTACTAAAAGAATTGCTTATCTTGGGCTCATTTTGAACTCACAGAACAAAAAGGCCATTCGTTAGCTTCACTATCCTGCTTGCCTTGAATAAGCCTCTACGTGGAGTAGTTCACTTTGTACCATGCAAGATGCTTTCCCAGGTAGTGGGTTTCAGCAGTAGGAAAGTGCCGTTTGAAACCTCAGATAAACCTGTCCTACAAACCCATTTCCCTCATTCAGGTGTCTCCCTGGGATAAAAAAGAAGAGGCTAATCAGAAAAAGCTGGAATTTGCATTTGCAAACAGTGATTACCTGGCCCTTCTCTGTGCATATAAGGTAAGGGAACCCCAGAGCTTCAGTTTGTGGCCACAGTTGGCACCGACATCAGAGGAAGTTCAGCTTGATTTTCTCCACCATTTAGGGCTGGCAGCTGAGTACAAAAGAAAGCGCGAGAGCGGGTTATAATTACTGCAGACAAAATTTCCTGTCAGGAAGAACTCTGCAGGTGAGCTGCTTCTATGCCATCCCTCATTCGTGTCCACTGTGGTCGCTCGCAATTCCGCAGAGGGGTGGCAGCTTTACCTCGCTTGTCCCGTCTGGACAGTGGAAATGATATTTCTGAGCATGGTTGGTTTTCTTGGCTGTGCAGAATGGGTTCCTGAACTAGATGACGTGAGGCTCTTCAGTGATGAAACCTTGATCTAATCTGGTTTTCCACATTGCGGAGTGTGTGCTTCCTTAATGTGAGGACAGAGTGGACTGTCAGCATGGTGAGGATGGCTGCTCATTACAAGTCCATCTCCCCAGTGTTGGAGCGGATATTAACCTGGATCCTTAAACCCCTGCATTGTGTGCCAAATTATGTGCGTGTGCATGTGCGTGTGTGTGCGCGCGCACGTGCGTGCGTGTGTGTACATTGTTCTCAAGAGATTAACTATAGCTTTCACCACACTCTCAGTGGGGTCTGTGACCATCCCTAACCTCCTAACTCCTTGGGCAAAACCAAAGAACTAATACTGAGTAAGACTTTCTTGGTTAATTTTTCCTATGTCCACCAGGACATGCTGTTTGTCAGTGGTGAGCGTAGAAGAGATAAAGCAGTGATGGAGTAGATCTTACAAGCTTGTTTATTAAAATATGGAGGCTGCAGAAGCGGGGGACCAATGGGACATAAAATAAGTACCAATGTTCTGGGTACTTCGGCTCCCTGCGTCTATTCCTCTCCCTCTGTCAGATAAGTTGTGCCAGAGTAGAGACCTTACTGTTTTGTTCTGACTGGTTTCCAGCATGCTAGGCAAACCCTCTACCCTGTATATTCGTCCCACCTTTAAGGCGATGGGTTCTTCCTGTGTTGCTGAGGCTGTCCCCAAACACCTGGACTCCAACAGCCCTCTTGCCTCTCTCTGCCTTCCAAGTAATGAGACCGCAAACATGAAGCTACTGCATTGGTTCTCAGCCTGTATTTGAGCAAAAGCCACAAAGACATTTACACTTCATAGAGTCTAAATCTAAAGCACTTACTAACATCCCCATCCCCGGCATCACCGGTGATCCAGTAAGACCGCGAGTAGAAAAAGGGGAAGTTCTGCATGAGTTCCACTGGGAGAAACAGTATCCATTCTAGGCTCAGGTGAGGAACTGACGGGACTTGGATAGAAATGCAAACAGAGAGGTCCGAAACTAAAGCGGCCAACAGTACCACAAGCAAAATAAATTACCTTTGTTTTGACCATCCCAAGAATTTGCAGATCAGACCTACCACCCCCCAGTTAAAATGTGTAAAGTGTAATGTGGTGTTCAAGAAATGATCATCGGGGTTTTCGAAGGCTTTGGATTTCCTGTGACGGTCTCACTCTGTCTGCCAGTTTGCAGTAAGTGGAAGCCACCTTTTAAAACTGACAGACAAGATTAACCCTGTCTTGTTAGATGTCCGTCTGCACTCATTGCGCATCACTGATGTGACGCGTTTTGAGCCAGTCACCCTTGATGTGTCCATAGCTCCTTCTTTGAAAAGTCTGTCCCTCCTTTCAGGAAATGGCCAGCCTCAAACGGCAGTTCACTGAACTGTTGTCCGACATCGGGTTTGTAAAAGAGGGACTCAGAGCGAGAGACATTGAAAAAAGGGCCCAAGGAGGAGATGGTGTCCTGGATGCCACAGGAGAAGAGGTAAAGAATGAGTACACATTGTCTTGTCCCCTTCAATTCCAATGGCGTGTGACTGAAATATGGCCGTTCTTCACTTCAGCCCAGTGGGCAGCGGCTAGTGGCGCTCTTGATTTTCCCCTGCCCACAAATGTGTCAGCTAACATGAATGAGATCAGGAGTCTTTCTGTTTGTTGTCAACATTGTTTTGTCTTTAAATTTCACACTTGTTCTGGATGATTCTGTAATTAACGGTGGAGTCTAGTAAGGCTTCCTCAGAGCAGGCCAGCCTTTTCCAACAACGTCTTGGGTGTAATTACAGAAAGAGTACTTCTTCCAGATGAACTTACGTTCCTTTGTTCTAAAAGCAATCAGCATTTGCAAGAGTCTGACTGTCGCACATACCAGACCCTTTCTCTCCGTGATGCTATCTATCAACAGTGCCTAGGCTTATCTGTTTAAACCTGTACGGAAAGATCACTTAGATCGTGCCAGGAGCATCGTGCCGGGAGCATCGTGCCAGGAGCATAATGCCAGGAGCCTCAGGGGTTGGCACCGGTTTTACCCTGGCCCTCTGGAGGGCCCCTAACCACATCACAGCCAAGAACACAGGCTTCATAACTGCTCTGCATGCATCTAGAATCATCATGGGTTCTTTAAGATACGTCCTGTATGACTGTGGTCTGGGAGACTTATTTTCTGCTTAGAAAGAAATTTTATAATTGATAGGAAGGTAGATACTTTTATTGTCTTAAGATAGATACCAAACGAAATATGATGGCTAGGCATGGTGGTACAAATGGATCTCTGTGAGTTCAGGGCCAGCTTGGTCTACAAAGTGAGTTTTAGGCCAACCAGGGCTACATAGTGAGACCCTTGGTCACAAAGCAAAAAGAAAGAAACATGATGGCAAACACATTACCTGCTCAAGCATCTCGTATGGATAATGCTGTGTTTCTCTCCTAGGCAAACACCAATGCCGAAAACCCCAAGCTGATATCAGCAGTGCTGTGTGCTGCTCTGTATCCAAATGTAGTGCAGGTAACAGAACGCTTTTCCTGACCCTTCCTATGTCTTGTTTTATGAATAAAAAAGGATAAGCTTAAAATATGCTCATTAGTCATCTTAAAGAGATACACACAGACCACAAGGCTTCCCAGTTCGTTCATTCCCAGTTGAGGATGTAAGTGAACCTACAATGCACACACACAAAGAGTACCCAAGTTTAGTAGTGCAAAGAAATACAAATTTACACAAAGAACCAGACTGGTTTACTTTTAAAACTGGCACACAAAAAAATCTAATGATTACTACTGATGCTGAGTGAGTCCTTCAATTACCACTGTGGGTAAGAATAAACTTATATACCATCTTAACTGTGCTCTGTTTCTAGGACAGTTAGAGAAATTTTGCACGTATGCACAAAGATACAGCCAGAGGCTATATACTCAGCAGACTATCTAAAATTACAGTAGTGTGTGCCAGGTGTGGTGGTGCCCACCTGTAATCACTGCACATGAGAGATGGAGGCAAGAGGCTGGAAGTTCAAAGGCAGCCTCAGCTACACAGTGCAAGGTCACATGGACTACAGGAGACCCTCTCTTAAAAAAAAAAAAAAAAAAAAAAAACGGGCTGGAGAGATGGCTCAGGGGTTAAGAGCACTGACTGCTCTTCCAGAGGTCCTGAGTTCAATTCCCAGCAACCACATGGTGGCTCACAACCATCTGTAATGAGATCTGGTGCCCTCTTCTGGCCTGCAGGCATACATGTTGTATACATAATAAATCAATGTTTTGTTTTTTTTTTTTTTTAAAAAAAAAAAAAGGGCAGTAGTGGTGCACACCTTTAATCCCAGCACTTGGGAGGCCGAGGCAGGCAGATCTCTGTGAGTTCACGGCCTGTCTGGTCTACAGAGTGAGTTCCAGGACAGCCAGGGCTACACAGAGAAACCTTGTCTTGAAAAACAGAAAACAAACAAACAAAAAGTTAAAGACAGTTTAATGGTGAAATTAGAGATACTTACAATGAGGTATTATATAACTCTTGATAACAATTCTTTAGAAAAATCTTGAACAAATATAAAAATGTGTTCAATATACAGAGTTTAAAAAGTAAGCTATACAGCTGGACTGTGGTGGCTCACACCTTTAATCCCAGCACTGGGGAGGCAGATGCAGGTGGATCTCTATGAGTTCAAGGCCAGCCTGGTTTACAAAGTGAGTTCTAGGACAGTCAAAGAAACCTTGTCTCAGGGAAAAAAAAAAAAAAAGCAAGCTATACAACAGCCATGGGCCAGAGATGGCTCAGGGTCAGTGGGGAAAGGTGCTGCCTTGGAGTCTACTGCCCAAGTTTGATCCCTGGGGCCTACATGTGGGAGGAGAGAACCAGCTCATGCAAGCTATTCTCTGACCTCCACATGGTGTGCGTGCCTACACACACACACACACACACACACACACACCAGCACGGGAGAGATGAGACAGGAGGATCACAGGTTTGAGGCCAACGAAGGCTACATAGTAAGTTCCAGGCTAACCTGGGCTGTACTGTGAGACCCTGCCTTGAAAGAAATGGAACAGAAAAAGAAATAGAAACTATTCAAACAAGGCTTGTTTGTGCCAAAGGATAAGACCTGCAGTGAAAATATCCCCATCTAATTGTATAAATATTTGTTGTATAGGTCAAGACCCCAGAAGGAAAGTTCCAGAAGACCAGTTCTGGAGTTGTTAGACTGCAGCCGAAGTCAGCCGAGTTGAAGTTTGTTACGAAGAATGACGGATACGTGCACATTCACCCTTCCTCGGTGAACTATCAGGTCAGAATGCGGTGTTTCCTGTGGCACACCCTCGGACGAGAAACGCAGGCTCTAAAGCACACAAGCCCTATTCCGTGACTTGCAGTGTCCCCAGCAGCACGTGGATTTAGAGGAGGTTGAATCTGTATAAATAGACTGACAAGTTGTTTCTGGAAAGGCATTCCATGTTGAGAACAGGCTACTGTACACAAAAAGTGCTCATTCCTGCTCTTAAATGAAAATTGTTTCTTTGGATTGGTTTAAGAAGTCATGAGCTGATTATATCATCAACGTGTTTTTTCAACCTGTTAGCGCCATCCTTCCTTCAGGTGCTGCTGGGAGACTGTAGTCTCTCCCTACGGGCTAAGCCCATCCATGCCACAGTGGTCTAGGTGTCCAACCTAAAGGGCTTCGCCTGGTCCTAGCACACTTGTTTCTCATTGCTAACTTTCGTCCTCTTGAAACAGTGTTCCCTTTGCTCCTGAAATATCCCCTCCTGTCTTGGTCACTGTCTCCTTTACCAGTCCCCTCCTGTCCTGGTCACTGTCTCCTTTACCAGTTCCCTCCTGTCCTGGTCACTGTCTCCTTTACCAGTTCCCTCCTGTCCCTGGTCACTGTCTCCTTTACCAGTCCCCTCCTGTCTTGGTCACTGTCTCCTTTACCA
Organism: Peromyscus melanophrys; assembly: GCA_902168415.1. Lineage (NCBI taxonomy): Eukaryota > Metazoa > Chordata > Mammalia > Rodentia > Cricetidae > Peromyscus > Peromyscus melanophrys. The sequence continues at coordinate 6,946 of CABHPR010139918.1, read as the reverse complement.
GGTCCCCTCCTGTCCTGGTCACTGTCTCCTTTACCAGTTCCCTCCTGTCCTGGTCACTGTCTCCTTTACCAGGTCCCCTCCTGTCCTGGTCACTGACTCCTTTACCAGGTCCCCTCCTGTCCTGGTCACTGACTCCTTTACCAGGTCCCCTTCCTCTGCTCTGAGGCGGGGGTGTGCCTTCCTCTACTTTTCTCATAATAGTGTATATCTGCTCCTTGACCCTCCCAGGGCACGCCATCATGATTTCAGCTTATACTGACCCTAAGTCTATCCAGAGCTCAGCATTTTCTGAGCTTTTCTTCTGGAAAACAGCAGCTAACATAAGTCACCACAGATCAAACTCATCATCTCCCTGTCCACCACTCTCTCTGTGCGTACCTGTCCTGGTAAATGCCACCATCTGAATCAGAACCTGGTGTCGTGAAGACTTCTGCGCTTTTCTTCATACTGATTCAGTTGGTCACCAAGTCCAGGCAGTGCCACATTTGCCTCGTCTCACCCCCACCTCCACTTCCTCAGTGCCAATCCCAAACTCTGTCTCATGCCCAGAGTGCTGTAATAGTCTCTAGAACTCTCTCCAGCCTGCTGCATCACTCTTAGGAATATTCCGATCCTTTTCTTAAATCTTCATACAATGAGTCTACTGTAGACTCACACTTGACCCTTCACATCTGGTCCCTGGCTCCTCAAAACCCACTTCTGGGCTGGAGAGGTGGCTCAGAGGTTAAGAGCACTGACTGCTCTTCCAGAGGACCTGAGTTCAATTCCCTCACAACCATCTGTAATGAGATCTTGTGCCCTCTTCCTGGCCTGCAGGCATACATAATAAATAAATCTTTAAAAAAAAAAAAAAAAAACCCACTTCCTCTGCCATTCTGTGTGCTCCAACAATGCATACAATGAAACAGTGTTCCTCCCACACCAACTGTCTGGTGTCATGGTAAGAAGACATGCTGCTCCTGTCTCCAGAATGACAGTCTCATTCCCCAGGAAGCCCATGCTTACCCTAACATTTCCACTAAGAATCATTTCCTGGCTGGGGGTGTAGCTCACTGATAGAGTGCCTGCCTGGTATGGCAAGGCCCTGTGTTCAACCCTCTGCACTTCTTAAAATGAACAGAATGTCCTTAGTGTGTCTTTAAAACAAAAAAAAAGTTTATTATGTTTACAGTGTTTTGCCTGCATGTGTGCCTACAAGCCAAAAGAGGGCACCAGATCTCATTCTAGGTGGTTGTGAGCCACCATGTGGTTGCTTGGTACTGAACTCGGGACCTTTGGAAAAACAGCCAGTGCTCTTAACCCCTGAGCCATCCCTCCAGCCCCTCCTTAGTGTCTCTTTCCTTCTAAATTCCTCTCCCTCCACTGTTCCACTGCCATGGAGTATGAATTTGTGCAGGATTCTTACTCCATTACTCTGTCCTGGAATTGTAAAGTCCCTGAAGATAGGAATTGATGCCTTTTTACATTTCCAGAGTCTAGCATGTTGCATGGCTGAAAGTAGATGCTCACCGAAGCTTTCAGGAGAGATGGAGGAAAAGAGGAAAGAACAGAGGAAGAGAGAGCCGGGCATAGTGGTGCACGCCTTAATCCCAGCACTCGGGAGGCAGAGGCAGGTGGATCTCTGTGAGTTCGAGGCCAGCCTGGTCTACAGAGTGAGTTCCAGGACAGCCAGAGCTGCACAGTGAGACCCTGTCTCAACACAAAACACAACAAAAGGGAAAGGTGGAAGGAGGTCATTCCCATGCTGCTATTGAGGAAAGTAAACCATGAGAAGGTTCTCCTCGAACTCAGAGGAGCCTGAGGACCAGGGGTCATCCGCTCTTCCTGTCTCTGACTTCAGACGGCAGAGGCCTGAGTTAGCCTCAGCCTCTTTTCAGTCAGCCTCATGCAGACAGAGTCACGCCTCCCTCCATGTAGTACCTGCTAGTCCCAGCTCTGTGCTGGGCACTGTTGTAGGCATGACTGGTGCAGGCCATGAAGGACAGTAAATGAGCAGGGTCCTCCCTCAAGCAGGTTTGGTTTAGCTGGGGACAAGGTGGGAAATAAGCCAATACTGGTCAGTGGCAAATGCCCTAGAGAAAACGATAAGGAAGGCAGGTAGTAAGACTGAGAGAGGGGCCCTTTTCTACAGGGCAGTCTGGGAAGAACTCGAGTCGAAAACAGTCAGGTCCTGAATGAAAAGCGAGCCATACAGCTCTCTAAGGAGAGAACATTCCAGTACAGGACATAAGTGCCGAGCCCCGGAGGTAAGAGTATGTGTGGGATGTTGTAGGATATGCAGGAGGCACCAGATCCTAGAGTTCAGTGGGATGTCTGATCAGGGTGGCAGGACATGAGGTGTGCAGGGACCAGTGGGCCAGGGCTGGGTCGTGTCACACCCTGTCGGCCATGGCAGGGAATTTAGATTTGTATCCTTTGGGGAACTAGTGGAGTGTTCTGGCCATAACTGAAAGCTCACTGTGGCTGCTGTGGAAAGAGGCTGTAAAGATGTGGAAAGAAGTAGCAGCAGTGTGAGGTGGAAAGAAGCCCTGCAGTGGTCCAGTGAAGGTCATGGTTCACAGTGAGGTCGCGGCTCCTCTGTACTTTAAACACACAGCTGGCAGGACCTGATGGTGATCCAGATGCAACTGGGGAGAACTGAGCCTTACACATGGGGGCAAGTGGAAGTGAGGAGCTGTGGAGAGAAAGAATCAAGGATTCTTTTAGGTGTTAGCTTGCAGAGGACCCGGGTTCAATTCCCAACACCCGCATGATGGTTCACAACTATCCATAGCTCTAGTTCCAAGGGACCCGATGCCCTCTTCTGACCTCCCTAGACACACATACATGCAGGCAAAACACTCACACATAAAAATAAAATGAATAAATCTAAAAAAAGTTTAAACATTATATCATGTATACATGTATCATAACATCACAAAAGGCCCCATAAATACATACAATTTTACTTTAGGGTTCAGTTAAAAATTTTGGGTGCTGATAAGATGGCTCAGCAGGTAAAGGTGTTTGATGCCAAACCTGACAGCCTGAATTCTGTCCCTGGGACCCCGACAGGAGAAGAGAACTGAGTCCTGCAAGTTGTCTGACTTTTACATGTGTGCTGTGGTACATGCATGCACACACGTGTCCATACAGACAAATAAATAAAAATAGTTTAAAAATGTATTTTTGAAAACATCTTTTGGACACCAAAAGAAGTTATTTGTTTTCTGGGGTACTAGGGATTGAACCCAAGGCCTTGTGCATGCTAGGCAAATGCCCTATCACGGAGCTACATCCCCTGCCCTAACAATGAGATGTTTGCAAAGTGTTAGGTGCTTATTAGATGTCTAAATGGATAGTCTGGTAGGTAATCACACATAAAAACATGAAGCCCAGAGGAAAACTAATTGGGAGTCCTTACTGGCAGCATTGAAATCCACAGGACCGGTGGGAATCATTGTCATCTGAGGTTTTATGTTACAGGTCAGACACTTCGACAGCCCCTACCTGTTGTACCATGAGAAAATCAAAACTAGCCGGGTGTTCATCCGAGACTGCAGCATGGTGTCTGTGTACCCCCTGGTCCTGTTTGGAGGAGGCCAAGTGAACGTGCAGCTTCAGCGGGGAGCGTTCGTTGTCTCCCTGGATGATGGCTGGATCCGGTTTGTAGCTGCTTCCCATCAGGTAAAGGAATAGCTAATCTGTGTAAAGGCTTAGGTCAGGAAGAGCTTTGGTGATGTGAAATGAAGGACATTCTTTCAGGACCAAGAACAACTGAACTAATGGACGGCAAGAGTGGAGCCAACCTGAAGCAGAGAAGGACCCTAATAATAGTGCCAGGAAACACCTGGGGCAGGGACACCCTAACCGGGGTGGGTTAGAATTGATGTAAAGGTTTAAGGTCAGAGTCTGAAGTATTTGGGGGGCTGAGGCAGGAGGATTACTGTGAGTTTGGGAACAACTAGAGTTATATTGCAAAGCCTTGCTTCCAAAAAAAAAAAAAAAAAAAAAAAGCAGAATCTATAAAGGGTGTTGGAACCTCCTTAATGTTACACATTAAGCAAAAGTCAGATAAAAATCACCCTGATCTTTCCATTACTATGAAAAAAAAATGGTCAGGCTATATAGCTCATTGGTAGGCTCTGGGTTTAATCTCCAGAACCACAAAAATAAAGCAATAAATAATAAACTAATTCATTAAACACAATGAAAGGAACTATGTATAGCCATAGTCCCAGTCACCGAGGAACCTGAGGCAAGAGTATCAATTGAGCTAGGTACTTAAGACTAGCCTGGGCAACATAGTAAGACCTTATCTTTAAAAAAAAAAAAAAGCCTGAGAATATACCTCAGTGGTAAAGCATGCAGTCAGCATGTATAAGGCTTGGTATAGAATACACCAGTACTACCCAATAAAGTGAAAGAAAATAGGTGAAATTAATCTTTATATATTTTATTAACCTTAATATACCCAGCATGTTTTAATTTCAACATGTAATCAATATAAAAAGCACTGGGTTATTTTACACTCTCTTTTCATAAGAAGTGTTTAAAGACAGGTATGCATTTACACTCTGGCACATCTCAGTCTGAACCAGGCACAGTTTATGTGCTTATTAAATAACCATATGTGACTAGTGGCTATCCTAAAGCAAGGGGCCAGGAAGGCTGGTTTGGTGCAGCAGCTCAATGACAATGAAGGCCCACTCTGCTTGTGTGAGCAAGATGGCTGCAGCAGATCCTGACTTCACAGCTGCACAACATGCCATCCCAAAGAGGATTAAAGCTTCATTAAAGCTTCCCTCCAAAGGGGTGCCGGCGGCATGTGTTCATAATCCCAGCACTTGTACGCCGAGGTGAGTGGTTCATTTTGAGTGTGTGGCCATCCTAGGATACATAGTGAGTTCAAGGTCACATAGTGAGACCCTAGCTAAAACAAAACAAAAGCCCTTGCATCATAGTAACACCTATAGTCCCAAAATAAGAGGTATCAGGAGCTTTATAAGTATTAGGCTAGCCTGAGCTATATAAGATCTTGTTCAAAAGCAAAAACCAAAAAGAGACTGGTGAGATGGCTTAGCAGTAAGGGTGCTCGCTGCCAAACCTGACAACCAGAGTTAACCCTCAGAACCCACTTAGGAGGAGAAAATGGACTTCTTCCGGTTGTCCAGACCCTCACGTGCATGCACACACCAAATAAAAAAATGCACACATAGTTTTTAAGAAGCTCCCACTGGGACTGGAAAGATGGCTGGGTGGTTAAGAGCACTGGCTTCTCTTCCAGAGGACCAGGGTTCAATTCCCAGCTCCCACATGGCAGCTCACAACTGTCTATAGACAGCTCCAGTTCCAGGGGACCCAACACCTTCACACAGACATACATGCAGACAAAACACCAATGCACATAAAATAAAAATAAATAAACTTAAAAAAAAAAAAGCTCTCACTGAACATAGAGCTCACACATGGAATCCCAGCATTTAGGAGGATGAGTTGGAAAGATTCGTGAGTTCGAGGCCACAGCCTGAGCTACAAAAGCCCAGCAAGGCTGGAGAGGTGGCACACCAGTAAAGCACTTTCTGTGGGAGCGTGAGGACCTGAATTCAGATTGCCATGCGCACACCCGCGTGTGCGTGCACATGGATACACAGACACAGGTCAATAAGCTGGACTATGGCAACATACTGTGACCCCAGCACTCACAGGCCGGGGTGAGAGCACAAAAGTCCCAAGCCAGCCGACTACATAGCTTCTCTCTAAACAAATAACAAATGGTGTGACAGAGACAAAATAGTAACAAATAGATATGTTTATAATGGGCCTCATTAGTATATTGCAGGATGATAATGTGTTTTGTTTTTGGTTTTTTTTTGGGGGGGGGGTTGGTTTTTGGGTTTTTGTTTGTTTGTTTGTTGTTTTTTTGGTTTTTCCAGACAGGGTTTCTCTGCATAGCTTTGCGCCTCTCCTGGAACTCGATTTGGAGACCAGGCTGGCCTCGAACTCACAGAGATCCGCCTGCCTCTGCCTCCCGAGTGCTGGGATTAAAGGCGTGTGCCACCACTGCCCGGTGATAATGTGTTCTAAAATAATGTCAGAAACCTTAAGTCATGGCAATCATAACAGGGTATTTCTCTATGAAAACCTTCCTCTCTGCTCCCAGCACAGCTAATACTGCAGCTTTCGTTGTAGATAGCTGAACTGGTAAAGGAACTTCGCTGTGAACTTGACCAGCTCCTTCAGGATAAAATCAAGAACCCGAGCATGGACCTGAGTACGTGTCCTCGAGGTTCTCGGATTATCAGCATGATTGTGAAGCTTGTCACCACACAGTAGAAACTGCTAGGCCTGGGGTGCCCGCTCTTCACCACCTTGTTCCCCTGCAAGTCACAGGAGCACTTCTACCTCGGACGAGACCTGGCCTGGGGCTGGCCCTGGGGAGGTGGGGGGCACAGAGCCTGAGTGCTGAGCCAGCTGAGGCTCCACAAGCGGAGACATTTTCCACTCATGCTGTTTCTGAGAACGTGGGGACACTCCCGGCACAATTTGGAGTGTCAGTGTAGGACAGTCTAAAACCCAGCTTGCCTCTTTGTGACTGTACCAAACTGAATGAAATTCACCTCATAACTCAAAAGTGAATGTTTAAGACAAGGTTCTGTCCTAACCTATGTATTCTTCTCCTACTTTTTATTATGCATTGTCTATACATGATTGATAATTGTTTTCTCCTGGTTTTTTTTATTGGGCATGAGGAGAAATGTTTTGTTTGATTTTCTCATCATAATAAAGGCTTATCTGAGAGAACTCAAATGAGAAAGAAATCATGTGAGTAAGAAAAATAAAAATTTCATTTTAGACCTGGCTGTGGAGTAAACTTATTTGTAAGGGGTTTTTATTTTTATTTTTATTTTTATTCCTAAAAGATCGGTGGTGGTGGTGGTGGTGGTGGTGGTGGTGGTGGTGGTGG
>CABHPR010139917.1:0-35924 GCA_902168415.1 Peromyscus melanophrys | reverse complement strand
TGTGTGTGTGTGTGTGTGTGTGTGTGTGTGTTTGTGTGCGCGCGCACGCGTGCGTGTGTGCATGCATGTGCGCGTGCGTGTGCGTTTTTCTCTTCTGACTTTATGGTAGGTTTTTTTTCTATTTTTAAAGAGAAAAGGAATATGAAGTTTGCTGGTAGTGGATGGGAATCTGAGAAGAGTTGGGAGAGTGGAAAGAATACGAACAAAATATATCATATACAAAAAAATAAAAATATATATAGAACATAGATGTCACTTTCATGCTTGTTCTTTTAGGCAGATTTGTGTTTTTGCTTCTTTAATTTAGACAATTGAAAACAAAACACAGCAGCTTACCTTTACATTTGCTTCTACCAGATAATAGAATAAGAGTCTTCCAAGATGGAGGAGTACGTTCCACCCTGACAGTAGTGTATGCGTGGTCACACTCCCCTAGCAATTGTACAAGCTAAAGTAGACAGTTATGTGAACAGAATTCATGGCTGCTTTCAGGAGACACATTTATAAGCAGGATATTGAAAAAAAAGCTCATTGATCGGCTTCCGCCTTTTTATATGATGATGTCAGCAACTGATGTTAATGTGATAAAGCTGCAATATTTTCATCACAAAGAAAAACTCATATCCAAATCTTTAATAAGTGAAGGAGCAAATACCTGTCCTGAGTAGATTCATAGGCTCCCAAGAACATCTTTGCAGCTCCTCTCAGACAGTAAATATTGAGAATAAGATCAGAATGAATGTGCTGTTGAATGGAAATTAATCGCTGAAGTTATTACTTATGGTGTCACACTATTCTACATGCAAGCTTTTCACAGGAGGCTTTGAAGAGCCCTACAGGACCAACTAAATGTAATTGATACAGAATCGCTGCTACACAACAGCTGTGGGAGCAAGGTGCCGCAGCTTGTACTTTAATCTACCTTTCTTTCTGAGAGTTTATTATGTTTTTGAATTTATTCTTTTGTAGATCTGGGAGCTATCATTTTTATGGAAATTAATCTTTTTAGAAGATTTGTCTCTCTTTTTTCAAACACTAATACATTCATTCAAGGGTCCTATTATTCACATCCAGCTGGCTTTTATCTGGTGATATTTACTTCAAAAAGCCAAGTTAAATGGTATCATAGATTAATTCTCAGGGCACAGGAAAGCTTTTTTGGAGAAAAACATGGTTTGGTAATTATGTGAAATATCATAATAAAAATCACAGAAAATGTCAGAAATGTGTTGTATCATCTGTCATAATAGGAACTTCAAAAAGTTGCTCCTTGAAATGTGGTACCTTGCTCCTGTCATAACGTTTTATTTTGGTAACATTTTACATATCGCAAAAGTTTGATTTGGAACTTAACAAACTGTCATGAATTTTAGCTCTTTGTTTTTCCTTACACAAAGCAGTGAGACTTCAAAAGGGGCTTATCCACTGTTATCTCTTACATAAATCAAACTGGAAATAAGACACATTTTACAATTCAATTTAAGATCCCACTGCGACAATAATGTTGCAAGCTGTGCATTTTGCAAAGTAATATAGTAATGTCTAGTTTGCATTTTTGAAAAACCAAATTAATCATACTTTATTGAGTACATTGGAGCAAACCTAAAATTCATTTATTATTAAAATCTTCTGCCATAAATACAAACTATATTTTATACATAAAGGACAAACTCATTTATTCATTAAGATAATTTGGATAAAACATTTGGCATATGCATTTTTAGGCTATGAAAGAAATGACATTTGCCATTCTGGTGGTTTGAATTTTTAAAACCGTCTACATGTTTTAAGCTACTTGAAAATTTATTTTCCCACTAAATTGTACTAACAATTAACACTTCCACATAAAAAGAAAAGCTAACCTAAAACCTTGAAAGTTTGAAAGCAAAAGTCACTACAGTGAATTGTTTTCTTTAGACATACATTTCATGAAAATTAGAAATATTGCATCTCATACTAAATGTAATCAACATATAATAATGTCATCATGTAAAAGGTTTGATATGAAAATTAAGTATCTACCAGTGAAGAATTAAGGTACATTGTGATATATATATATATTTATTTATATATATATATATATATTTATTTAGGCTGAAAAACAATAAGATCTGCTTATATGTATGGCTTTCAGTGTACAATTCTAATAGGTCTTATGGCACATGAGTATATGCAGACATGAAACTAAAATTATTTTTGGACCTCTTAAGAACTAGAAGTTACATTAAATTATAAATGATCATTTTTTTGAGAAATCATTTTGGGAGTTCCTAGTATAAGAATTGTGAACTTCAAGATGTAGTACCAAATGGAAAAGTGGGCCAGAAGGCTGTGATGTCCTTTTACCATGCATATTCCTCACAGTCATGGAGTTACCGCTCTTTTGCTCTCTGATGATATGCTTCACATTGTGAAAGATAAACAGTACTTGAGAAGCCACAAGACAATAATATGCACTCTGATTTAAACAGAAATAACAGTGTTAAAATATATCTATCTCCAAATTTAATTTTCGATAAAAGATTACAATTTATCTTATTATACTTAATAGACTTTACTATTAAATCGTGAATTTTGAAAGAGTATTCTCAATTTTTCATCTTCAATTTTGAATCTCAGGGAAGATCTAGAAGTTCACCCTGCTGAATCTATAAAACACTATAGCTATATAATAGAACTTCTTCTTTACAGACTTTAGACACTAGAAAGCTATTACCTTTTATCTAGAAAGAGTGGCTCTTCATAAGAAACTCCCAAATAAAATCCAGTTTGTTTCCTTTTTTATTTTAGAGTAAAGCAATCCCTACTGCATATCAGTAAATAGTTTATAAGCCAGTAGAACCCGGAAAAGAACAGAATAACTCTTGCATCATCAAACAGAACCTAGTCATGTCTTGTTCAGGAAGCCAATTTATTTTTCAGTTATCTTCTTTGAAAGTAGTAGTGGTAAAGAACATATTTCCCCCCACCTCATTTTGTCAATTTTCCAGTACCATGAAATATGAGATCAGGAGACAGGTCCTGGTCGTATCATTGTGGTGGATGACAAAACTTGGGATGGTTGGTCCTGACGATGAGCCTCTTCCTCATCTGGCTATCTGATCTGTCACTTTAACCATCTCTGTCTTCTGCCTAAGGTGATGACAAAACTTATCATCCTGACAACTGAGGGCTTTCATAATCTGGCCCTCATCTACCTCACTCTGATTTCTGATGCGTTCCTAATGTGTGCTTGCTCCTCCATTCACCTGAGTTTCTCAGCTGCTGTCCGGAACCACCATTTATGTATGTCTTTGACACATTGCTCAGGCCAGGCAGTTCTATGAGTCAAATAGGCTCTGACATGCAATAGAATAAATTTAGGAACAATGATATGTCCAATATATTCCTAAGGCCAGCCTTTTCCCTACAAATCCATGTGATTTTCTATATTTAAACTTATAGACCCTCATTTCTCTCTCCTGTTAGTTAAGTAATCACAGTGCCATCCCATTGGCATGCATCTTCGTTGCACTGTTTTACAATATGTCTCCCACAGATCTTCAGTTTTCATGTACATGTGATATACATAGACACAAAATCTGTATTGATCCACGTTTAATATCTCAGGAAACAACACAAATTTATTTACTCAATGTATTTCTTTTTTGCACGTGTGTATGTGTGTGTGTGTGTGTGTGTGTGTGTGTGTGTGTGTGTGTGTGTGTGTGTGTGTATGTGGTGCATGCATGCTCAAATGTGTGTGTATGTATGTGTGTCCATGCATAGGCAGGTGTGTAAACATGTGTATAGAGAGCAGAGATTGATGTTTGGTGTTTTCCTCAATTTCTTTTCATCTTACATATTTAAGTAAAATATCTTACTTGCCATTTTAGCTAATATAGGTAACTAGATTACTTCAAATAAAACCAATATTTTCCTCTATGCTCTGGTATTGTTAGCAGGCTGATCTACCTGGCAGGTTTTAAGTGGGTATTAGGGATGACTGTTTCCTAAAGACACAGAAAGAAGCCAGAGAAAGATTGGTTGGGAGATGGGGAGGTTCTGAGAGGAGGTGGGAGAGGGGATCTGTAACAATAATATAGCATATCAGCTTTCAATAATAAATAAATAAACAGACAGACAGATAGATAGACAGACAGATACTATTAAGACAACAACAAAGAGGTATTTGAGATCACAACTCAGGTCCTCATGCTTACATGGCCAGCACTTTATCAACTGTACCAAGCCTGATGCTATGTATTTTTTAATCTACTTTTCTCCTTGTATCTGTCCAGTGTTCATACAATTTATGTCTCTCTACTTTGTGTCCAGCATATGCCAATAATCAGTACATGGATGATTCTATTGTGTGTATTGTGGTACCTTGTGATCAAGTATTGACATCAAATAAACTGTGTGCTGCTTATGATCTTCAAACACATTTCTTAGTCATTGACTAGCATGCTGTTTTTTTTCTTCTTTGTGAAGTATTCAAGATTTAGAGATAGCTTAAAACTGAGATAAACAATAACAAACTTATTCAATGCCACTTAGTTTCTCATTCATAATGGAAAGATTCAGTGATGCTAACAATAATATTTTCAAAATGTTCCCTATACATTGAAAATATTTGAGATAGTTAAAAATGCTCAGGCATTGGAGTTCGGGTTATAACTCAGTGGTACAATATATAGCACTGCAGCATTTTCCTTTTGAATATTACTGCAAAAAAAACTGTTGAGAATTAGAAAAATATGACTGACTTAGCCAGATTTTATCATTGTGTATATTGTTTCATTGTTTCTTTTAATGGACTTTAAATCTCTGTGCAGTGTTTGACTCTGACAGTATTGGTGTGTGACCTTAGGCAGGTTATATTCTTCTTTGTATCGTTCATTCTTCATGTTATGGTTACTATAATCAGTTAACTGTGAAAAAAATATGGGGTATTTAAATCTTACTTTACACTGACCTATGGGTATAGTTACTGTCAGAAAATTAATCCTCATTTAAACATTTCCAAACCCTTTTTCTTATTCTCCCTCTCATTTCAATTGAAGACTTTTGTAGATTTCAACTGTAGAATTTCATTTCTACAAAAGCATATTGAAACCATTTATTCTTGAGATGAAAATGAGAGTCTTATTCTCAAGGTGAGAATTATCCACTTAATTTGCAATCTTCTTAAGTGTTTCCCTGTTGCCAGGGACTAAAATTGTACTGGTCATTTTGACCTTGAAAGTCTCCTTGCCTGCCTGCCCCTGGGAAGATGATCAAAGTGGTGAGCACGATGTCTTTACAGTGTGTAAGGGAAGTGAATATTTTGGTTTCCTATACACAGTGGCTTTCAACAAATCTGTCCTCTACGTGTAACCTGCACTAACTAACATTATTTTGTTAGTCCTATGAATGTGTTGAGTTCCTCTCTACCACAGGAAGCCTCTTCACAGAAAGCCTTTTATCTCCATAATATCCTAAAGGGGTAACCATTTAGGTACTGGACAGCATAAATAAAAACTATGTTACAAGCTGAATGAGGCACCCTTTCAAGGTCCATTTAGTTTTGTATGTCTGCTCAGTCTGCCTACTTTAAGTAGTAATTAAGAATACTAAATTCTCCAATCTAATCTACATGCTATGCATTGATTCATTCGGTGTTGATTGAGGGTCCAATAAATATCAGACATTTATTCAGGATATTTATGTTGATTATCTTAATAGAAATATCTTTCGTGAGAAGAAGTAGGGAAACATGGATGTAATAAAATGTAGTAACATGTCTCCTTTTGCTAAGAATTTATTGTAACATATGGCTTTTATTAAATGGTAGGGATCAGGAATGGTTGTTTGTTTAAGCTTGATTGGCTTCTCCAGAATAAATACCAACATACCCACCCTGACATATTTGAAGGTTGTTCTGTAAATAATTCCCAAATCTCCTTCTGAACATCTGTTTCACTCTCAGATTTCAGTGATATATGTCTATTTAATATGTATTCTAAAATATAATGTATTTAACATTAATATGTTTTTAAGTCATAATCAACCAATCAAAATTGAACTGATTTTAATTCAAGTATTTCTTTTTTTCACAAAGGTGATTAATAGTTTTTAATAGTTTATATTCTGATTTCATAATATTGGGAATCAAACTGAGGTCAGTTTAAATATTTTTATAAGATTGAGGTTAATATGTTTACTTCATAATTGATAATAATTCTTTTTTGATAAAATGTGAGATAACGTGGCACATGCATTTAGTCACAGCAGTTGAAAGACAGAGGGCAGGTGGATCTCTATGAGTTCCAAGCAAGCCAGGACTACATAATAAAATCTTAAAAAAAAAAAGATTCTTTTGGATAGTTACATATGTAAGCTCAGCACAAAGCTTGTTAAATGGAAAGCTCATATAACAATTCACATATCATCATCAACTTTATCTCCACTTATATATAAATCAAGCTTATTTCAAAACTATCATACAGATATCATATATTTTATCTTTTCCAACTTTATTTACATTTAAAAATGAATTTTCTTATGATCATCCTCCATTTGTATTTACCTTTTGTATTCTATCTGCACGTTTATCACATATAAGTGTTAAGACTGATCATGCTTATAATTTTCAGGTGAAGAAAAGCCTACTAGATGGTTTTATCTTCTTAAATGCTAGGGATAATATGGTAACTGGGAAACACAAGCCAACCACATCATATTTACACAAGCTTCCAAATTTTGAACATTTTTCTTATAAATGTCAAATCATTAAGACTTCTAAGCATGGGAGCGACAGTGTTAAGATTTGTACATTATAGTACAAATTTCAGCTCCTTCAAACTGATTACAACAGCCCAGATAGAAAAAGAGTGGAGATAAATTACATAGATGCAATCAACCAGACATAAAAAGGAATTGGACATCAATGGTAAGAAAGGAGGTGATAAGGATCATCCCTCTGTTTCTGGCTTAGACAACTAGCTGATAATATTATTCTTTGAGCTTATTCTGGTCTGAAAGGGAAATAAATTAACCCTGAGAGGCATACATGTGAAAAATATCAATATCACTCCTATGGGCATGCAATCCCTTCTAGAAGGGGATTATGCTTTTTGGATAACTATTTTAAGGCCAAAATATATGTTTAAAAATCTCAAATTTTATATGAAGGAATGGCATTTAAAACTTATTTTTACTTGACCTGGCCTTACACATAATTACTTATATAAATTATAGTTACACAAAATCATTATTGTATGTCATGGCACTTATTAGCAAGATTATAGGGAACACAATTGACACTTTTTTGATATGATAGCAAAGCTATTGGTAAATTATAAACTACTAAAGAGAATAATTTCTAGTTCATTTGATTCTTTCATGAAAATAGTCCACACTAAAAGGAAAAGGAAAACATTCCTTGCAATTAGTACTTTAAGAGGTTAGAAGATATATAGCTATGTTATAATAAAATACTTGATTTTGAGGAACTTTGTGATTACAGTTTAGAATGACAGCTTAAATATATACCTGGTAGGGTCATTTCTATGCCATTGTCTGCAAAAGAGTCTAATTTAGCTGTGGAAATTAACAAATCTGTTTTCAACATTATTTCCATGGAATAAAATCTTTTGGTTCTTGCTTACAATCAGCTTATCAAAGATATTAACAAGATTCATAAGTTTAATAAATACAAAACTTGAGCAACTCTTTCTTTCCCTACATTGAATCCTATGTAAGTATTTACTGGCTCTAGCCTGGATTTGTTTTGCTTTGTTTTAGGGATCTGTTTCATCTGGTTAACAGTGACAGTGTGGTGCTAATGAGTCTTAAGACAGCAATAGCATCAAAAAGCAATGTGTTCTCTGATATAATTACCCCTTTCTTCTGCACATATACTATTTAACCTTTTATCTTGATAGTAATGGCTATCCTTCCTTAATTTTCAGTTGCATCAAAACTTTCTGAAGTTAGGTATGAAAAAGGGAAAGTATGTGAAGAACTGTATTCAGCACACAAGAGTTTATTCTAATATTTCTTATGAGTTCAAATTCCTAGTAATTTAGAATTGTAATAATTCTCTCTTTCAAGTTTCTTAATGCTGCTCCTGTTTTCCATGACTTTCCAAAGATTCTCAGCTACATGTCTTAGTAAACAGTGTCAGAAAGATGTTGCAATTTAGCTGGGATGTGGCTCAGTGGTATGGCACAAGTGAGGAACATACAAGGCACTGAGTTGGTCCCTCATCTCACAGAAAAAAACAAGTGATCCAGTTTAAAGTATGCCCTTAATTAATTATGCTTCCAAGAATTACATTGTGCTCTATACATATATGTTCTATAGTAATCCTTTGTCAATTAGTGAGGTAAATATTAAAGACTGAAAAATGCTCATTATCATTATATCTAAAACAATTTGATGGTGTCAAACCAAAACACTAGATGAATTCAGCATTTAGGTATCAGTTGGTAAATGAGAGAGAGAGAGAGAGAGAGAGAGAGAGAGAGAGAGAGAGAGAGAGAGAGAGAGGTAGATATGTGGGTTATGTGGGTGGATGGATGGATAGATGGATGGATGGATGGATGGATAGATAGATAGATAGATACATAGATAGATAGATAGATAGATAGATAGATAGATAGATAGATAGATGATAGGTAGATAGATAGATAAGGAGACAGAGACAGAAAGAGACAGAGACAGCATGCCAGACAGAAACAGTCAGAGACAGAGAAGAGAGGGCTCTGTTTTATAATTCACATAAGGACTATTTCTCATTGTACATTAAAAACCAGCATCACATAGAGTTGTTTATGTGTCATTTTCCATTAAATTGAAATGTATCCATTGAAAAATCATTTATCTATTTTTCTAAACTCTGAAGTAACAGTTGAATGTCTGTAGAACCTGTGACTAGTGTTTGCTTTTACTTAGTAACCATGTTTTCACTGTTGGATCAAGTTGACATCTTCCTAAGTGGTCTCCAATGGTATGCAGTAAGCACTCATTCTTGACATTATTTTCATTGTAAAGGAATCTTGACAATGTCAAGTTCCTTTCACAGTCTATCATTGTCACTCACTAAGCAGTACTGTGACTGTTAATCCCTTAGAGATTCATCTTCTTTATCAGGGTCAATCTGTGGGAAATCAGAACAACTCATTACATGCCACCTAGGTATGAAGGATAATAATATTTAAACATACTTTTATTAATTTTAATGCATGATAATTTAAAGAAATATTTATAAGTCACAATAATTTCTGATTATTTTGCATGTACTCTACTCAAAACTCATTCATAAATAATGTAGCCAACTGTTTTGGAATCCATTCCTTATTGGGTATATATAAGAATAAAAGGAAGAAATTAAATGATAAAATAATGATTTATAGCAGGGTTATAAATGCAGCCATTCATTCATACACTCATTTTTTGCATGTTTATTAAAGAGGAATTAACCATATTATTTTCCAAACACTTTCTATTTCCCATCTTGCCTATGAATTTGCTTCAAAATCTGAATTGATCATCTTTCTTTTTAATGAGAGTAATAAGGCTCCATAATAAATTCCATTTTAAGAACTTGCTCCTAAAAATAAACTGAAATGAATAGAAATATGAATTTTCCAAGTTCGACATGTTATTTCAGAAAGGAACTGTAATTTTAAATCATGGATGGAGATGGAAATTGAAAGAAAAAGGTGATTATGCATTTAATAATTAAAACGAAACAAATGTGACAATAGTAGGTGTACTTCACGGCACATATGGCTTGGTCGCTTGGTTTCATTCTGTAACAACTTGCTGTGTGTCCTGCTGTTAGCAGTCCATGTATCCTTATAGCTGAAATATCTAGCCTTTGTTCCTTCATGATCTGCCCAGGGTTTGGGTGGAATACTATTGCCCAAGACCATTAAAATATGGTTGAAAATTCTAAGTCATCAAAAACAAAGCAATACGAATTTTTTGAAGAGCTCATAAATACTTTCTTTGGATTTTACCATTTTATATTTTTAATTCCTCTTTGAGTTATATATAACTGGTTATCTCTTTCAAGATGCAAGGGCTATGTCAGAATCATCTTTTTATTTTGACTTTTAGTCAAATAAAGAAAATGCTTCTTGAAAAAGATTGAATCAATTTTTTTTTTGATTTTTCAAGACAGGGTTTCTCTGTGTAGCTTGGCGCCTTTCCTGGATCTCACTCTGTAGACCAGGCTGGCCTCTAACTCACAAAGATCAGCCTGCCTCTGCCTCCTAAGTGCTGGGATTAAAGGGCGTGCACCACCGCCGCCTGGCTCAATATTTTTTTATTTGTATTTCCTGCAAACAAAATGCTACCAACACTTTTCCCTTACAGTCTTAAACATAATTATGGCAATATCAGTAGACATATTGATGTGGAAGGGGGAAAACTTTGTGGAGTTCTTCCCCTACACAGAGAACTCCAGGCAATTAAACTCCTGGGAGAAGGAATATCAGACCTTACTAGCATGATCCCGTTTTTGATTGTCCAGACTAAAGAGGTCAGCCTTCAAACCATATGCATGCAAACAACAAAAATGAACTCAATGGTGGTGGTGGCAGTGGTGGTGGTGGTGGTGGTAGTGGTGGTAGTGTGTGTGTGTGTGTGTGTGTGTGTGTGTGTGTGTGTGTGCACCTGTTTGTGCACATACACATACATAACAATAATAATCAGGGGAAAAGAGGGTATCAACTTGAGAGGTAGAGGCACAGAAAAGGTTTGAAAGAAGGAGCTGGGAGGTGTTGGAGGGAAGGAAAAGAGGGATAATCTCATGTAATTCTATTTCCAGTAAAATATCATTTAAAGGAATTATTAATTTTAAATATTTGTGGGTGTTTGTTATATGTGCAGGAAAAGTATATTTATATTTATATACTTGTTCATAGTGTTATAGATACCTTATAAACTGAAAACACTTGAAATTATACCTTTACTAATTGTAGGCATGTCTCCTTCTGAAGCCACCTCTTTTCATTTCTCATTTGTTCACACTAATGGAGAAGGAGTACGATATAATGCAAAAATCACTTACAGCTGACTCGGTTATATATTGTATATTTTTCATCAGACTTAGTTCCTAATTGTTTGCTCTATTTATTACCTAAATGAGCTAACATCATGAGTATTTAACAAATGATGATTGGTGGAGATGGCTAAGAGCCTTCTATGTAGTGAAAAATTCAACGTAGCATAAGAAACTCCCTGAGAAAAACACTTAGGTGGCAGGCTGACAGCTACCCATACTAAGAATCTGACAGACTGGGGTGCCACAAAGATGGGAAAATAAGTGTTATCTTTTGCACAGCTATTCAAGCAGAATTTTAGTTACTGGTTTCACTTTAAAATTACTATCTCAAAATTTACATTTGTTATGTGTTAAATATGTGAAACAAAGTGAGGTTATTTAAAGTGTTTTATCTTTGTATTCTCTTGACACAATGCCTTAGAAAAGTTCACATTTATACAGTTATTTCACATTTGCCTGGAATAAGTAAAAAAGCCATGTGTAGAGGAGTAAGATATATAAAATTTTTGAATATGAAAGTGAACTTTTGTATCTGAGTGTGAGAGCAGGTTGGAAGTATCTTTATGTGAGTCATTTCTGAATAAAGCTATAAACTTTTTAAAACTAAAAGCTGTCATGGTTTCTAGTAAAATAATAAAGATATCCATTTTAATTGATTCTTTTCATTGTTTAATAAAATTGCTTTGTTTGATTGCTGAAGAATTTGAATTGAGTTTTCATTACCCACTTCTGAACAATTTACTCTGAGATCCAGACAGTATTGAGCTAATGAGTTCGAATTTATATTGAGCCTTAACTGTCTTCATGAAGTAAAGGGAAAAATATCACGGCAGTAACTAAGTAGTCTTCATTGAAAACTATGTCGTAGAGATTTTACAACAAGGCTTTTAGTAGAGCTTAAGCATTAAATTGGAATTTTACCAACTTTGCTGTTTCTATGTTTATGATAGTCTCATCTATTTTAAAATAAACTCATAAGGTAACAGAAAAAAATTAAATGGAGAATTTCAAATTAAAATGTTCTAGAGGAATGTATTAATATTGCCAAACTAATTGAAGACATGATTTATGCATTCCTTCTAAGAAATCTTTACATAGCATCTCAAGACCTAGATTATTCTGATGTTGTCCTGCATATCCAAGTGTCTGTCCTCCAATGGACAGCTAGTACTGTCTCCATCCATAATTTACATTTATCATTGTTTGAAAGCCAGATGATCACAGACATTGGGTATTTTGCTTTGACATTATTGTGTTTCCTAAAGTGATGTTTTGTGTTCTCTGTTCAATGCCTGGGAAAGTTCGGTTCTTATGAATCCATTTTTTTTTATACTTGTGGTTGAATTAAGTCATGCACTTTAACTTAATGTTGAGCAGGTTACCATTTACTAAAATGGTAACTTTGCGTTGTATAACATCCGTTCTACTTTGGTTCAAAGGAGAATTTGTTAGATAGCCAAGACAACTTATTATTAATTATTATTATTAATTAAATTTATTATTTGGTTAGTTCAAACAGGATTAGATATTACATGTAGGTTAAAAATACTACTTTGCTGAGATTTGACATCCTGTCTAAGAAGTGAGGAAACAAATCACAGTTCAGGGAAAATTTTCTTCCTTTAGCTCACTTCCCTTGGAGCCCATTTGCTAATTCCCTAATGTTAAACCTTTTCAGATCTCATTTAAAATTAGTGTTTGGATGATTTGGATTAATATTATATCCAAATAATTTATATTCATTCCCCACAGGCAGCAGTGGTGGTTCTTGGGATAAGGAATCACTGCGCTCTTCCCCATCCCAGGGATCTCAGGCGCCTGTTACACATGCCCGCATGCCTGCAGCGTATAACCTTCCAGTTAGCCATCCTCTCAACCATCTGCAGCACAGCCACCTTCTGCCAAATGGTACGATGGCAATTTTTAGCACTAAAAGTGGTAGTTTTAAACATTCATTTCTTTAATGATGAGCAGGATGATGAATGATATACTGCATTCACACAGTCAATTAATGAAAACTATAGCATGTCTATAAATTGTTACATTGCCCAGACGAATAATACAACCAAGCAAAGAATATTTGTATTTAAAGACACACAAAAAATTGATGTGATGAGTGATGACACCAAACTAGTTAGCTGTAAGCTTAATTTCCCTGTCATGAGTGAATATTACTGTATAAAGTAAACAAACTGTTTTCCTTTGACTGTCACTATTAGATTTTTTTTTCAATGGTTTAACTCTCAATGACATGTCACTGATAATTTTACCTAGAACACAGCAATGATGATCTATGTGTATTCTGTTTTCAGGACTGGAACTTCCTTTTATGATGATGCCCCACCCTCTAATTCCTGTAAGCCTACCTCCAGCATCTGTCACCATGGCAATGAGCCAGATGAACCACCTTAGCACCATTGCAAATATGGCGGCAGCGGCACAAGTGCAGAGTCCTCCATCTAGGGTGGAAACATCAGTTATTAAGGTAGCTGTCTCACCATAATGTTGTTTTGGAATATTCATCTTAGGTTACTATCCCTTCATCCATTTGTTTCATCCCTATAAGTAAATCTCACCTCTGAAATCTAAAGGGTAGCAAATAGTCTGTGAAGGAAAAAGAAAAACTACTTATAGTAAGTAGTCACAAGATACAATATTTAAACGAACTTGAGCAAATTTAAGTTCTTGCTTAATAGAAAGAACATAGGAGAGTAAGTTATATAGTTCAACTTATCTAGTGTCTTGCATGCACAGTTTGTATGTAGTTCTATCAGTGGTGGTATAAGCCTTTAGGAGTGAATAATCAGGCAAACACGAGAGCTAAATTCTGGTACTTATTGAATGTATCACATTGGAAATGTAAGTCAGTCTTCCTCATTGTAGTCCACATCTAAAATATGAATGCTACAGTATGGTTGCATTATCTAAATAATGTAAAAAACAATACAGTTAAGTGTTTATAAATTATAGAGTGTCCTGTAATGGAGAGTAGTGTAATTATTATGTAAACTTTATACATGTGTATATTATATATGTATTGTATTCACTCTCTTATGTGTGTGTATTAATTTAAGTATGTGTGCATTTATTTTTTTAAATTTTTTTAATTTTATAATTTGATTTATTTTTACGTATCAGTCACGGATTCGTCTGTCCTCCCTCCTCATGCCCCCCTGCCCCCCCCAGCCCACCCCCCATTCCCATCTCCTCCAGGGCAAGGACTCCCCTGGAGATTCATCTCAACCTGGTAGATTCAGTCCAGGCAGGTCCAGTCCCCTCCTCCCAGGCTGAGCAAAGTGTCCCTGCATAGGCCCCAGGTTCCAAACAGCCAGCTCATGCACTAAGGACAGGTCCCGGTCCCACTGCCTGGGTGCCTCCAAACTGTCTCTATGTGTGCATTTATGATATATATATATATATATATATATATATATATATATATATACATATATATAATTATATTTTTCTTACTATTTTAGAACATATATTTAGATTGAGGTTGTCAGATTGGGTGAGGAATAAGAAATAACCAAAATGCTTTAAAAATAGATCAATTTTTAAAGCAAGTAAAGGATAATTCCTGCTTCATGGTCTTCCTTTAATACAATAATTACCTGTATTTTTCTGAATATAATACTCTTGAATCCAGGGCATCTTTGGAGTATGTCCTATATAAACAGTCTGTGTACTAATGAGGTGAGGTGGCATGTAGCTGAGATTCCAGTGTGTTGGAGGCTGAGATGAGAGACTACCGAGCTAGTGGCTAGCATGGACTACTACTGAGGGCAACTTTGTCTTAAAAATTAAAAGATATATATAAAGAAATACTGGAAGAATGTTAAATATAATTTACTTTGTGTAAAAACAGGTTCTTGTTTCTTTTAAAAATGTTTCTGTTGACAAGGAGGTGTGCCTCATATTGTTTTCAAAATTGAGTTACCAGATGAAGAGAGGAGTCTATTCACACTGCAAAACACCAAGATCAACTACTGAAATCCACTCCCTGGGAGAAAGCCAGTAAGGTCACATTTTCTTCAGAAAGGCCCCTTGAGAGGACATTTTCTAAAACTCTGTTTTCACCCATAATGGCTTTGGCGGACCCTTCGTTACAGGACAACTTGTTACTCAAGGGATTCTTCCATTATTACATTTACTATTTTGGAAAAATTTTGGGGCTAAGAATATGACATGTATAATCTCATTGAAGTGATGTTTTAAGTACAGAAAAATTCTTCAAAGTGTTCTTTTCCTTGTGGTATATGCTATTTCAACACCTTTTAAGTACTAGTTTTAACCATAAGATGTTGGGGCTAGAGAGATAGCTTAATGTTAAGAGCATGTACTGCTCTTGTATAAAACCTGAGTTTGGGTCCTACCACCTACATCGGGCAGCTTAAAATTGCCTGTAACTACAGCTTCATGAGAGCTGACACCCTCTTCCAGACTCTGACAGAACCTGAACTGGCATGTGCACAGAAGACACACATTTACATGTACACATAATTAAAAATAAAATGTCTTTATAAAAAGATTCAATTATTCATGTTTCAAAAAATCATATATGTTTATATAACTTTCAAATCTGAGCATCTTAACTTCTCATCTAGATAAGACTTGCATCAATAAAATGTCTAGATCACAGACTTTTGTAGTTTAAAATTATATGTATAATTTAGGAGGTTATGCCTAATATATTTTGTATTCAAAAGCACTGAGGAATATCAGGAGACTTGGCTTACTACTCTTTTCTATATACATACATTTTTTTTTAAATGTCTGTGTGCAACTCATAATAACTGAAATACTAGAATCTGGAAGCAGCTTTTAATAACTCTGTGTTAGTTAAAGTTGAGGTAAGTAGGAGGAAGAAGTTTTCTTCTGGAAGTGTCTTTAGGTATTAAACCATAACTATATTGTTAGAAATATTCAGAAATATTTACGTGGTTTCTCGGGCTAAGTTTCAGAATACAGAGGAAGGAGATCTAGGAAGGAAGGAAATGTCCAAAAGGGAATAACAAAGTAAGGGAACTTTATGTCTTCCAAACCATGCCATCACCTACTAAGTCACACTGATACTCTACTTCTTAGTCTCTTGGGACAAATATGTTCAGAAATTTGGCAACAGATAGAGTTGAGGAAGTTCTGGATCATGGTATAAATCATGATGGTAACAAGGACATGAGAAACATTGCTCTAGTTGAGATTAATTACAGAAAGCGGACAGTTCCCACTGTACTATCAAATGGAAGGCCAACTGGCTTATAGAAGTGCTGAAAAACCCATCATCATTGGGCTCCCTTATTAACAGACAGCATTCACTTTGCATTTAAAACATTGACATGCTAAGTGACAAAACCAGGTGCCAAGATAATAACCAAAGCATCTGAGTTTGATATTAGTACACTCCATAGCAACAGTCTTGTTTAGTAAACTTACTTTGTCTATGCTAACTAAATATAGTTTAGGGAAGTTTTATTTTTCCCAAAGAAAACAGCTGACTGAGATGTCACATTGAACATAATGGGCCCCTGTGGGTAATTAGAATAGTGCCTGTGAGTTGATTTGCTTGACAAGATTCTAAATGTGAGGACCAGTTGAAAGTGTAATGTTAAACACTGAAGATTTAGCCCCATATCAAAATAAATAGCTTCAAAGAGAAAATGGAAACATGAAAGATTGTCTCATCCTGAAAAAATTGTTCATCTTTTATAAGTGATGATAGGGATTAAGATTAAGCACAACTAAGGGGTATTGGAATTAAAAATATGTTGTATAAAATAAAAGTGAAAAATATACCTCTCAGGGTAATATATTATAAAATATTCCTCTCTTACTGATTTTTGTAAACTAAAATGCCCCAATACTTTTTTTCAGTGACATACTCACTAGTGCACTCAAATTGGACCAAGGTCTCAACTTATGAGTTGCTGCCTGTGGAAAAAATCTACCTGTTGTTATTGCTAATATGGACCTTGAATAGAAATGCTTTTTCATTTGTAAGTGATATTTGTAAGTGATTAAAAATAAAAAATATTACTGTATCATGGATGAAAATTACATAAAGTTGAATTTCTAATTTCTATAAAGATATTTTGGGGCAGATATACTTACATTTCTTAAAATTTGTACAATGTCTATGACTGCTTTCATATACAAAGACAGTGTTGGATAAAACTTGTTATCAGTGACTGAGAATGTTGCAGTTCAATTGGTAAATTGCTTGCCTAGCATCATAGGCATTACTCATCTGACACAATACACACACACACACACACACACACACATATTGTCACGTGTGCACACATGCACACATACACCTAGTGCTATCTGACCCTTAATGGAAAATAAATTGTTTGTGTATCATTAGACATCTGATGACTTAATTTCTTGTGAATCTTCTATTCTTAAAGATTGTTGTGGCAGCTCAAAAGTACAATGAAATAAAATAAATAAACTCAAACACTGTAGAAACAGAAAAAGGAAAAACTAAAATCATTGAGGTTTCAGAATTGGAAAAATTAAATGTCAAGGGAAACGAAGCTCGCTGAAGCTTCTATAGCAATGGCTTTGTTATTGTAATTGCAACCTTCAGTGAGACTCAGTGAGACAGCTGGCCAGTGGTAGCTAGTTTGGAAGACTGGAGGGCTTTAGTAAGGCAAATGTAAAGAAAAACTGGGCAAACACTGTTTATAATTTTACCTTAAACCCATAAGACTGATACATTTATAGAGATAGATTAAATTATTGTAGACTATATATGAATCTATTATGTCAGTGAGGTCAATGTATTTTCACTGTCTACTATTCACAGACTATAAGGTGACAATTAATTGAGGTTTTTATGTTGTTTTAGTTACTTTTCTCATAGTTGTGATAAAATACCATACCATAGTCACTAAGAAAGGAAAGGGTCTCTTTTGGCACACAGTTCAAGGGTAAAGATGGCCATGATAGAGAAGCCCTGGCAGGAAAGTTGAAGGAAGCTTGTCTCCACAGAAACCGTGATGAGTGCTACTGCTCAGCTTGTTCCTCCTTATTCAGACCAGAATCCAAACCTGGGCAATGGGACTGTTCATATTCAGGATAGTTCTTCGACTTCTACTAAACAAATCTAAATACTTCCTCACACACATTTCCAGAGGTTTGTTTCCATGGCGATTCTACATCCCTTCAAGTTTATAACCATGGTTAACCAATACATATATCATGCAATTCAGTTTCCTCTGTGGTTGAGAAACATTTTCTGACAGCTTCCCCATCTACACACACATGCACACACACACACACACACACACACACACACACACACACACACACACACACAGATGGTGCTTAATTTTAGCAAAATATTGAGAATTATTCAAATTCACCTATTAGTCAAAATTAAAATTGTATCTCAATTATTAATTTAAATTTTTTTTTAGAAGAAAGGTTTCCACTAATTAATTTTGCTTTAGTCAATTACAGATTTAAAGATAGTGTGGTATCTCTGCTTCTAGACCTTGTATTCTAATATTTTCTTATGGTACCCAATCAAGCATTTTGACTGACTTTTGGTGATTTTTAGAAGGTACACTCTACCTCTGTATAGTACTCTACAAGTAAACTGATCAGGAATGAGACTCTGGACTTGGATATAAACCACAATTTGTACAACAGTCTACAAATATAGCCACAAGTCCTAAGTTGGTTTTGTTTGTTTGTTTGTATGATTGTTGGAGTAGGTAGTCTGATATATTTCTCAGAATGCTTTGAATATATCCTACTAAGTTAATTATTTCTTAACCTATGTTTATATTAGAAATTTGTGTTTATATATTTTTTAAAAAATATATTGCAAGTTTCTTGATTTAGAATCTATACATATATTTAAAGGCTAATACCCCCAAATTCTCTAATAGGCAATTTATGCCATTTTTGTATGATTTCTGAATTTTAGTTATTTTCCTTTATTATCTTAGATCATTAAGTGAAATAAGCAGTCTAAATCAAGAGACCATTTTTTTTTTGTCATTATCAAGTTACTTAACGGGATGAAATGCTTTGCTGATTGACTTGCTGTGGATTCTTTTAATGCATAACTTTAAGTTCTCTCAATGAATCACTCACTGTTCTAATCACATTTTATTTAATACCTATGTAATGATATCGAGGAGGTTAAGAAAAGGTTTCCCACTGAAATTTCTATGTATTCAGTGGATTTAAAATGGAGCCTGGAGTAGGACTTCTGCACTTAGTGTTTTTGCTGTACTACCTCCTAGGCACATGCCAAGTTGTTTTACATCGATGCTGTGTCTTCCTCTTCTATGTATGGATGCCATGGTGACACTACTTAGACCAGGTATCATAACAAATAGATAACTGTTTATAGTTCGTAATTATTTGTACAATCAATGCCCACAGCTTATGAGTATTTTTGTATTCTTCGAAAGTATTCTTAGTCATTAGACCTACAGGTTCCCAGGAGGTCCTGATCAGGTTAGCCAAATATAGTCACAAGTCTGTTGTGAGATTCCTTTATCTTTCATCATTCCCTCTCTCTCTTTTAAGCTATCGTAACCTTAAAAAAATTTCTTTATCTCTTGTTCTCCTTTCTTTTTTCAACTATATTTACTTTAAATATATATAAATTGACTTCTTGCCAGGCAGTGGTGACACACATCTTTAATCCCAGCACTCAGAAGGCAGACACAGGGAGATCTCTGAGTTTGAGGCCAACCTGCTCTACACAGGACAGCCAGGGCTATGCAAAATAACCCTGTCTTGAAACAACAAACAAAAAATTGGCTTATTTGGAGTCCAATTCATATTTAAAGAAAAGCAGAGTAAACAGAAAGAGAGGAAGTGTTTTTCTTCCTTCTTTGTATAAATGACACAGTAGATTTATCAATAGATTTATCAAATGATACTGAGGACAAATTTTATGATCATATAATTATTCTATCCAATAAATGAGTAAGTGATAATATCACCATATTATAAATCCTTTGAAGTGATTAATGTTGGGTGTGATTATCAGTGGCTGTTGCTATCATAAAAGGCAGGTACAATACTCTGCTGTTAAAGGCATGTAACACTATCCATAAAATACACTTGTGGCCAAACAAACTTGATTGTATACTCCAGTCTAATTCTGTATGGACTCAAGAAAGAAAAGAACATGATTATCATTTCCACACATCAAAGCCACTGAAATAAGAGGATTACAGTAGGTATGGTCTCTTAGAACATACAGTGTCCCTAACCAGATGAAAACCTGGCTGCATATATTTGCCGTGGAGAGACGCCAATAAACAGCATGAGAACCAGGTCCAAATTGACCCAATTCTTTTTCTTTTCTTCATTTATACCTTTCTTTTGACCAGAACGGAAAAAGTTCAACAATTTAATTACAGCACTAGTACTAATCTGATAGTTCACAACTACATTTCCTGCCCTTGGGAAGCTGAGGCAGGAGGATTATGAGTTCCTTAAAGTCGAGGCTATATAGTAAGAACTGGCCTGAAAAGGAGCAAAAATTGGTATTCATTTTTCATCAAGATAAATTATGACTTCCAAGTCAAGAGTATGACTTCATGTTTTGACTAATTTTATATTAACTATGCCCTATAAAACAATAAACTTGCCAGAATTACCATGTACATATGGAAGAAACAGACTTCTAGAATGAAGAAGTTGAAAAGCAATAGAATAAAATTAAGATTATATTTCTAGACCCTGTTGTTTAAATTGAGTAAAATTGAATATTTCTTGTTTTTCATCACCAAAAATGTATTTTTAAAGTGTCACACACCTTCCATGGACCCTCATTGTGGGACATGAAATAGATGGAGTTTTCAAATGGGAGCCAATCATTAGTTACTATAAGTATGTTGACACGGCTGGAGAGATGGCTCAGAGGTTAAGAGCACTGGCTGCTCTTCCAGAGGTCCTGAGTTCGGTTCCCTAAGCACAGGGACAAATAGCCAAACGAATGGAAACACATGAACTGTGAACCAATAGCTGAGGAGCTCCCAACTGGATCAGGCCCTCTGGAGAAGTGAGACAGCTGATTGGCTTGAACTGTTTGGGAGGCATCCAGGCAGTGGAACTGGGACCTGTCCTCAGTGCATGAGCTGGCTGTTTGGAACCTGGGGCTTATGCAGGGACACTTGGCTCAGCCTGGGAGGAGGGGACTGGACCTGCCTGGACTGAATCTACCAGGTTGAACTCAATCCTCAGGGGAGTCTTTGCCCTGGAGGAGATGGGAATGGGGGGTGGGTTGGGGGGAAGGGAGGGGTGCGGGAGGGGGGAGGACAAGGGAATCCGTGGCTGATATGTAAAATTAAATTAAATTATAAAATAAAATTTTTAAAAAAGTATGTTGACACACTAAATGAAACAATGTGAATGTGATCAGTAGCAAAGTGAGGACTATGGAACTATGGGATTTAGGTCATGTATTAATTAGAAGCACTGGCCACCTATGCCAATTTATAAATTAAGAAGTTACAGAAAGATGGTATGTGACATTAGAAGTACTCGTTTATCTACTTCTATGTCATTCCCAAAGAAAGAATCTCTAACTGAAATAAAGATAAAGACTTTTATAAGGAGAGTGAAGGGAATTAAATAGAAAGCTAAATTAATTAAAGCTCTGTGAAATAATCATTTAAGTAAACTAGTTGTAATTATTTACTCTTTCTCAGGGAATATAAACTTTTTCTGTGGTGGAAAGCAGGTAGGTACGACAGTGCAATTTTGAAAATATTCCATCAGTCATGGATGCAACAATCTGAATGCATTGGTTTTGACTTCCACCTTTGATTTTAAATTACCATAAGGAACAATACTTATTGTTCTGTGTCAGTGTATGCAGGCTCCTCTTTGCAGTTCTTATACCATTACTTTATAAGTTTGACCTTTTTACAGTGAAGGGGTATTCCTCTTAAATTTTCATTAATTATTGTGGCAAGTATTATAAAGATGGAACATTGCAAAAGATTGTGTTTTATTGATTGGTAGAGTTGATTTGGACTATAAAGCAGTGTGTCAAAGTATTAAATAATCTTCCTCTCTGTTCTACCCCAGGCCTAGCTTGGAGGTTAAAAGGCATCAAACCAATGAAATTATAAATCCAGTTTACATAGTTTCCCCAAGACAGTGAACTACTTCTTTCCTATTATGTCTAAATAAAACTCATTATCTATTTTGTTTCAGTAATAATTACAGGGTTTTCTCCGAAGCTATTCTTTACTGTCTCCAGTATTCTCTGTCCTATAGAATACCCTGGAAAGGCAAGCATATAAATATGATAAAAGAATTAAGCTGTTGAAACAAATTAATTTACTGTGCAACAATGTATTCAATTCTTACTTGCTCAATGGATTTTGCTTTAATGAAATTCTTCAAAGAACAATACATCACTTTCTCAGGATTGAAATTATACATTAAGTGAAATGACTGAATATGTTGTGTCTCAATTTATAGAAAGTTTCAATTGAATAATTAAGCTTTTAAATCATAGAATTTGCATAAAATATTTTCTTTAAATACAAGTATTATGTATTGTTGCAGAATTCTCTGTTTTTAAATCTAAAACTGCAGTAAAGTCAAATAAGGAAAGCCAATTAAATGCTTCAAGTGGTACAATTCCCCTAGTTTTAAACTATGCCTTAGAAATGTATTTTATATTGAGGTTTAATCAATTTTTACTTGGTTTATTATGTCATTTTTAGGGTATGTTGAATGGATAAAGGAGTAAGTTAATGATTCGTGAGTTAAATAAATCAGCATAGTAGATTGTGACAAACATATTGAATAATAGGACATTTTTCGACTCATGAGAAAAATTTTAAAAGAAATAAAGAATGCTTTTTATTGATGTGACCAT
The DNA here is from genome assembly GCA_902168415.1 of Peromyscus melanophrys. Lineage (NCBI taxonomy): Eukaryota > Metazoa > Chordata > Mammalia > Rodentia > Cricetidae > Peromyscus > Peromyscus melanophrys. Next base: position 13,014 of record CABHPR010139917.1, on the reverse strand, counting down.
TGCTGTTTCAGTTCATAAATAAGCACTTAGGTTTTGAGAATTAAATATCCATGAGGAAACATATTCCCATACTTTCCATTAGTACTTGCTATGAAATTTGTTATGGCACGAAACTCAGATTTATAAATGATCTTACAGAAATTGATTTATTTTTAAACTGTACTTATCGCTGTTCAACACATATAAACAAGTACCATTGCAAGTAAGATCATTAAGATGATTGTTACAGGACATATTCAAATGTACTGGAAACACTGTTGTCATGATTTGTAGAAGAGACATTGGTTGATTTAGAAAATTCTATTTTAATAAAATTCAACTATTTTCCCAAGCACATATTATATATTTCTACATAAATAAAGTACTAACAATCTTATTGGATGGAAATTATATTTAAAACTTAGCCAAACTTGGAGACCCAGTCTGTCTAAATAGGGAGCTATTTTTATTGGCAATCATGGTTACAGGAATAGACAGTTTTCTTGAGAGATGTGTTAACTGGGAGCCTCTGCATGTTCTAATGAATATTGTTATACCCAGTCACATAAAGGTAGTGCTAAGGGAACACTCAGTGGGTTTAAAAAAATGCCAGGCAGTGGTGGCACACACCTTTAATCCCAGCACTCGGGAGGCAGAGCCAGGCGGATCTCTGTGAGTTTGAGGCCACCATGGACTACAAAGTGAGTTCCAGGACAGGAACCAAAACTACATAGAGAAAGCCTGTCTTGAAAAGAAAAAATATGCGTGTGTGCACGCGCGCGCACACACACACACATACACACACACACACAAAGTTGGGAAGGAAAACTGCTAAAGGGACAGGAAAAAAAAATGGAGGTGAGGAAAATGGTTGTAGGTCTTATCAAAACACATGCTTGGTATTATAAACAATATTTTTTTAATTTTATGAAATTAAAATTTACAAACAAGAAATCAATACTGAGTTGTATAAGTTTTAGAAACTTGGTCTCATTGTGGATGCAACATAACTAAACTACATTTAATACATTAATACATCCTTACATTTTTATTAATTCTATTGTAAAATTTCAAACTCATATTCTATAATAAATATACAAATACTACAAAATCAATATAAAATTTAACCATCAAATGCTATACTAACTTAATGCAATTTACAGTTGTCAAATTTTGATTTCAGCGTTTATATCATTATAATTACATCACTTCTGTCCTTTACCTTTCGCAAACCTTAGGATACACCCCTCTTTGCTATCACACTCATGATCTTTTGAAATTGGTTTTTGTTGCATGCATATAAGTATACATGCTTATATTTCTAAAACTAACCTGCTCAGTCTGTTTTTTGTTTGTTTTGTTTTCTTTGTTGTTGGTTTTTGTTCTTGTTTTTTGAGATAAGGTTTCTCTGTGTAGTCTTGGCCGTCCTGGAACCCACTCTGTAGACCAGGCTGGCCTTGAACTCACAGAGATTTGCTTGCCTCTGCCACCTGAGTGCTGGGATTAAAGGCGTGCGCCACCACTGCCTGGCTAAACTGACTAGTCTGAGTACTGTTACTTTTGTGTTTTCAGTACTGACCATCTGGTGTTGGAAAACCAAGTGATAAGCTCTTCTCTGGGGAAAACAGTTTCTCCCACTCAGGAATCTTAGTTACCTGGAGTCTTTGTTTAATATTGAGGTCTTGTGCACTTTTCCCGCTTCTGCTTTGGCATATCTATTGTTGTCACTGTTCAGCAGATGTCAGACAGTCATGTTGGTGGGACTTGAGGAGCTTAACTTCTGTCATTGCTGGGGGACACAATCTCACAGCAACTTCCCTGATGCTCTGGCTCTTACACTCTTTCTGCCCCCTCTTCCACAGTGTTCTCTGAGCCTTAAAAACAAACAAACAAAACAAACAAAAAAAAAACAAGAGACAAACAAATGAAAAACCAATAATTCACATAAGCCTTTGTATAAATGTACACATATAACTTAAATGAACTTCTTCCATCTGGCAGACAATATTCCCTCTAAGAGCCAAAGAATGGCTACCAATTAAAAACTCTAACAACAGGCATGAGCAACACCATCTTTTGAATTATTGGTCAGCATTGCTCAAGAGACAGCTAAAATACACAGGCTATCACTATTGCTTTTTATTGCCCCCAGAGATGGAAAATTAAAAATCCTATTGCTTCACATACTATGCACTTCAGACACAGAGCTCAGAGGCCCTTGAACTGAAACTGACCTGAATGTCGCCTCCCTAAGGACTAGCTTTCATGGTACTAGAAGGTGCCATGCAAGCTTCCAACGGAGGGAAGAAACCAACAGTCCTCCCCAGTTATGATGCCTATACATATCAGCCACATGGTGGGTGTGTGCATATGTGTGTGTGTGTGTGTGTGTGTGTGTGTGTGTGTGTGTGTGTGTGTGTAGGGGTGTTTCACTGCCAACTTTTTCTTCAGTGATTGGTTTATCTTTAGTCTTTTAGGTGAAAGATCACTGAGGGTTGAATTGGAACATAAGTATCCTATATTCATCTAAATATCACTCAGTTTTTCTATTAGCAGAAATTAGAACACTCAATTCTTAGCATTTTATTAACTATGGTAAAGGAAAATGCTATGGTATAATGCCTCTGACAGCTCCCCTTCGGTGCACTTTTATTGTTCTTTCCAAAAGCCAATCTGATATAGAGCTGCTAAAAGCTCCTAAGGTTCAGCAAGCCATCATTACAGGAATTTCACAGCATTGCACCTAGACTAGAATACAGATGATGGGTTTCTTTTTGTTGTTGTTTTTAATATTTACAATACTATTTGAACAGATAGGTTCCTTACCATGCAGTTTCTTATGGGATTGCATCATGTTCTTTAGGACACACATTGGGAATTATTTTATGATATGGATTTTTTAAATAAAGCTTTAATATTTTGGCAATTGTTTTCATTTTATTTGTAATGTTTTGCAAAATGAATCCTCAATGTATGTGTTGAAGATCTTCATTATTAATACAGATCATTGAAAAAAAAGTGTGTGCAAGAAAAGTTACTGGATTTGGCTTGCTACTTAAAAAATACACATATAACATATATACATATATATATATATATAACTTTGAAAATGTCTAGATCTCTTTTCATAGGTAGGTATTATTTTCCTTTGGGTTATAGAAACTATAACCATAAATTTGTGGCTTAAATTATACAAGAAATTATTTCTGACATTTTTGGATTGTAGAATTTTAAAATCAAAGTGTTCAGGCATCTGTGTTTCCCTGATATTCTAGGTAGGATCCTTTCTGCTTCTCCAGAGCTCTGGCAGTAGCTGACAATTCCTGGCATTCCTTGGTTTGCCGATGTATAATTTCAGTCTGGCCTCCTTCTTAACAAAACATATCTATCCTTTATTGCCACAGCATCTTGTAAAGCTGCTAGCCAGAGAAGATCGGCAGCTAATCCAGTGTAGTATGACCTGCTCTTGATCAACTACTACTGCACAGACCATCTTTCTCTATAACCTCATATTCCTAGAAACAAATGGTTCACACTTTAACATGTGTTTCCTTAGGTGTTGGACAGAGGTGGCTTACTTTGTTAGCCAGAATATCTGGAAACAAATATCAACCACAGGCATTTCTAAGATCTGGTCATTTGGTTCTTATATGCAGGCAGATTTTAACCATCTAGAGACTGATAGGGTTTTGTGGCCAGAGCTGTGAACAGTGCTCTTTCCTACTGCAAGTACACAGGATTGAGCCTCCTTCTAGTCTTCTGTTTAAATAAATCAGAATTTCTAAAAACGTTACCTTCTTTTAGTTCAATTATATTTTAGAATATTTTCCTCTTTATTTGTACTTTTCTACTCAAATATCTGCATACCTCAACACCATTAAGCTACATATATATATACATATATATACATACATATATATATATATATATATGCCTCTCTGACATATGATTTATTTTTAATGTGGAAGTTTGTTTCTGTACTCAAACATATGTATTGATGATTGTAGGGACAGTTCATCAGTGCCTATGTCTGTTAATATCTAAAGACTAAAGTATTTGGTTGCTAAAAATATGAAGTGTTAGCTAATGGTTATTTTGTTAATCTGCAATCCCATGCATATTAGCTCATTGTATGTATATAATATCACATAACTCTAAGTAGCATGGCTACAGAGCTTGTTCAGACAGATGGGCATAGTAGTAGGCAAATGTCTTCCTATAATTGAGAGAGAAACATTATCAAGAGATTCTCTGACATCCAAATGAGCAGGAATGACTGGAGAAAGGGGCCTAGGTAGTGAGATTTATTTGCTTCATAGAAATTAATTTCAATATTAAATAATTAAATCCCATTAAAAAATTAAATCCCATTTCTATAATGCATTAATTTTGACCATCACGTGTCTCGAGTGGTGTCACCCCGAAAGTGCTGTTAACAATTTCTCTGACAATATTTTGGTCAATTACATCCTGAATGTGTGTGGTGAATGATGCCTATTGCCTGCTGAAGTATGAAAACACTTGTAAAGATGCCTTTAAAACAACTACCCAGAACTCAGTCTTGCTTAGTCCTATCAACTCTTTCTTGTTGAGGTGATCTTACTGGAATAATTTCAATTGTCCTCTATGACCTAACGTTTTCTCCAGAGAATGGATTAGTACTATTTGCCATGGCTGTATTGAGGTTTACCAATAAAAATCACAGTTTACTACCTTGCCTTCTTAAGAGTGTATGATATCACGAATTCAGATGACAACAGAGGTAAGAATTTGAAATTGGCTGTGTTTGAGACTTCTGGACAAGGTTAAATATTTCTTTTAGAGTGCTGGTGAAACACTATGTATTTTTAAGGCAGTCCTCTTCTTATTTATAATTGTATTGGGAAAAACCAAATTCATGCACTCAAGACTTAGCATATTGACCTATTCTCTTCTTTCATTCTGGGCAATGCAGGAGCGTGTTCCCGACAGTCCCTCACCTGCCCCCTCTCTTGAGGAGGGCCGAAGGCCTGGCAGCCACCCATCATCACACCGCAGCAGCAGCGTCTCCAGCTCCCCTGCACGGACCGAGAGTTCTTCTGACAGAATCCGTAGGTCTCATACGTGTACTTGTCACCATCTTAAGCTTTATTAGGTGCAGCTGGGCTTTCTAATCAAAATGCCCTCATTCCAAATAGATCTCAAATGTATCATGTACCGAAGCTCCCTAGCAATAGCCATTCCTCAAAATTATGTGTCCTAGTTTGGAATGCCATGAAGGATGATGTGGCATTAACGGGTTCTGCTATAACTTCCTCTCTTTGATACTACACATAAAGATTTGAGCTATGAAACAGAAAAAGTAAGTAATCTTCCAGATTAGTTTCTGAAGTACACAGCCAATTCCCAACTACCTAACATCTAAGTGCATCATTTATGGTTCATTCAGTGGCATTTCTTCAATCGAAACTTTTACCACTTTTGAAATTCATCAGGCTTAACATTCACCATTATTGAATAAAGATATTCACAAATACAAACAACAGAAATAATTAAGCACAGTAAATTTGGAAAGTCTATTTCCTGGTCACCTGATTAAAGAACCTTAATTTTAGAATTTGTGTCTGGAATAATCATCCTGTTATTATTAAATTTTGTAGTAGGTCTTCACTTTATTTTTTATAAAAAATACAATATTAAGTCTTGGGTCTGGTAAAATGGCTCAGCAGCTAAGAGTCCTTGACACTGTTTTAGAGGACCAGAGTTCGTTTTCTAGCTCCCATATCAGGTCACTACAGCCCCCCCAAAAAAGTTTTAATTTTTACATAGAAGATATTTCTTCTATAAAATCACAGAAAAAAGTGATCCCAAACAGGATTTTAGCATTACTATTGTATTATTGTACAAACTATTGACATTTTCACATTCAATAGTTTTTCAAATAATATTTTTAGAAGCAAGATGATTTTTCTTACCTGGTGCAAAAATAAACTAAAGATCACATATCACAGTTAATATTTTTATCTCTGCCTGTAGATGCTGAAATTCTTCCAAGGTCCTATCCCCCCCCCACCCATTTATTACCTTAACATTGTGATCAACACAAACATTTGTTTTGCAGAATGCTCTTTTAATTACATTGTTGTGATGTTGCTCGTGGTAACACTCAGGTTTTGAATTTTTGCTCAGAACTAGAGCTGAGATAGGGTATCTTTGGAGAGTCATGAAAAGTGATAGAGAATATATACTGATGACTGTGTCATTTGTTAATTTAAGGCTACAAAGTGTTACTATTTGGAGATATTAAACACTGTGTGAAAGAATATGCTAGAATGATGTTCTCTGTTGCCCATAAAAGTTTTGTCCCTCACTTATGAGTCACCGATGAAACTTAAAATAATTAAAGGTTGGCTGTAAGTAGTAACTCTTACAATTCAATGACATTCATAAGAATCTCTATTCTTCTAGGAAAGTAAGGTTTTATACAGTATATTTTCCTTCTCAAATTTTGCAAAATAAGCAAGATTTATTTTGTTTGACCAGTTCATTAAGTGAATTTGTTGACGTAGTTCTGTGAATCCTGAGTGTTGAGTCATCTGAGTAACAATAGCATTTAATCATTTCAGTTGTGACAGATTACTACTAGAAGCTAGAGAAAGCCATTATTTTCCAATAATTTAGTAAATATTAATTGAATTTGAGTTGTTGAAGACTACTTTTTAGATAAATTTTGTGATTCTTATGACACGCCATATTCTGTGGAGTAGACTACAGTAAGGATTCTGAAACCATGATTTTAGTTCTTTAATTGCAGAAAACTATACTGGCTTTGTCAGGTCACTGGCTCATCACTCATTGTAACCTGACAGTGTTAAAGGGAACTTTATCATTGAGATCACAGTTTTTCAAAACTGGTGCAAATTATTTACTTATTTACTAAGGGGAGAACTTGATGAATAAGAATATAACCTCATCAGTAGTGGTTGCACTAATATAGACATTCCACAGTATTCTAACCCTAGAAACTGGTTTGTTTTATGTCACAACAGATACAGTAAAGTGGTGATATTTCCCGTGTTTTTGCTTATCCTATATGATTACCATTGGTTATCAGTCTCCTAGTAATTTTACTAAGGGGCTATAATTTCAAAGATTGGGTATCATATGTTTATGTTACACTTTTTTACCACAATGTTATGATGTTGTTATGTTTGTTCCTTGTTTCGGGGTTAACAGCTGTCCATCAGAATGGATTGTCCATGAACCAGATGCTGATGGGTTTATCACCAAATGTGCTTCCTGGTCCAAAGGAGGGAGATTTGGCTGGTCATGACATGGGACATGAGTCAAAAAGAATTCACATTGAAAAAGGTAATTCATAATTTTGTGCCCTTTCTTTTGTTCTGGAAATGAAATACATTATCTATTTCTCCATCAGCAAAATAATATAAATATCTTAAATGTGTAATGTTATTAAAATATGAGCCCTGTTCAATCAAAGAAGTCTGAATGGAGACCTGCTACTTTCCTGTTACACAATGGTAGGTGACAATTTAATTTTTACAACATATTTAAAAGAGAATTATATGTCGCAAATGTTAATTTTGTCTTTTTTGTTGTCTTTTTTAATGTATTCAAGGCCATTTTATTTTACTTACCATGATAGAACATGAAAAGGATTCTTGAAATTATTTTCTGATTTAAAGACGCATGATTATTAAGTCTTTTAGGATTCTCGAGTGAGTCTTTGCCATCATTTCAAAAGGTGTGGAAAGTGGGAGGGATAGCCCCGTCCTTGAAGGGCTTATCTGGAGGGAATCAGGATCTGAATTCCATCTCCAGGACCCACGCAAAAAACAGGCAAGAAAGTGGTGTGCTTGTGGTCTTAAAGCTGGGAGGTTGAGACAAGAGGACTACAGGTGTTTCTGGCCAGCCTGCCTCACCTATTGGTGGGTTCCGGTTCCTAGAGACAGATACTGTCTCAAAATGAAGGGAGACAGTTCCTCAGGAAGGGAAAGAAAAACCTAAAGTCAACTTCCAGCCTCCATACATATGTGCCACATGCTACACACACACACACACATACACACACACACACACACACACACACGCACACACACACACTTCTCATCAATAACACAGCCTACAGTATACAAAGATTCAGGTTTCCTACTGAAATATTTTTATATTGATCTAAGTCATTTCTATAAACAACGTTCTAGGAATGTACATTTGAATTTCCTACTCCATGAAGAAATTAGGAAATTGAATTGTTACTTTGTTAGGCGTATTAAATACTTCTGCTAAAAATATAAGTACCTGTTTTCAAATAACAAATTGTGGGTTGTGACTATAGAAGCCTAGTTAATTTTTTTCAACTTTCATTTACTTAAAATTTTTTTTTGATTTTTGAGATTATGATATCATTACATCATTTTTTCTTTCCTTTTCCTTCTCCACACACTCCTGTGCCTTCTTGTTCTCTTTCAAATTAAAATTGACTAGTTTGTTTTTAATATTAAATAAATATTTCAAATATTATACATATAGATTACCAGATTTCCCATTTTGACATAAATATCAAGTAACTATTTTATGACTCAGAACTGGTACTTTGAAACTGGGGTACTTTGAAACACACATTACCTGTCTAGCATACACAAGGTGTGGGTTCAGTCTTCTCCATCAAATAAAAAGGAAATAAATTATTTGTTATGTTAATAAAAGGTGATAGAACTAGATATTTAAGTACTTAAATAAAAAATACTTTTAAGGGATATATTAAGTAAGCCCAGGAAAACACGAAAAATGCTTATGAAATATTTTCCTAAAATGGATTACAGCTTTATTACTTCTTTGAGGATAAAAAATGTAAATATTTACAAATAACACCATCAGTTTTTTGGAACATCCATGGGAACTTAGTAAACTTCTCCGTTTTTAAATTTTCCATGTCAAAGTGAAGATACTATTGAGAAATAGCAACATTAAGGAACTTTTTTCATATTTATAGTGTATTGTTATAGTATATTTATAAACTTAATAATATACTATTATAACTTTAGTGGTCTATATAGTCCCAAGGACTCTACATTTCTAATTCTAATATTTCCATATGTTCTTCTTCAATATTAAAGAAAAGATGTATTATATATTGTTTCATTCATACTTAATAACAGATCATTACACCACAGAATTATAAAAATTGACATAGGACATATTTTGCAAAATTAATTTTTTCAGTAACATTTTAATATAAGAATTAATTAGATGAGCAAAGCAATTATATTATCCAGAGGTTCAGCAAAAGAGCAAATCTCTACAGAAAATGAATGGCTAATTCTCAATTTTTCCATGGATTCTTTTTAGCAAGTTCAATGTAACAAGCTATGAGGAGACTGTAAATATGACTCAGCCAATGAGGGCAAGACTTCAAAGCCTGAGGATCTAATTTGATCTCTGGAAACCATATTACAGAAGGAGAGTACCGCTCCAGGAGTTTGTCCTCAGATCTACAGATACCTTCCTTGGCATGCACACACGCATAGACAGACAATAAATTAATAAAATATAATTAAAAAGAAGCAGGTATGGAAAGTTGATGGGTAATATACATTGAGCATCAATATATTAGGGATTAATTAATTTCAAGAACACTTTTGTCAAATGCTGGGGATTGAAATATAAAATCTAGAGATGGAAATGAAGGGACAGTAAAGACACAACTAATCTCTTAGTGACAGCATTGAATCTCATTATAAAATTTGATGGAGAACTCTACAAACTTATGCTTCAGATTGATAGACCTGTAACATCCATGAGTTAAGAGTTTAACTCAACTATGTATTTTTTGTTATAATTAACATATGTTTACTAACATGGAACATTTTTTAAATGGCAGGTGTTGAGCTTGGTCTCTCATTTTTCTTGTACATCCCTTACTCTACAAATTTACTCTATTTGTCTTTTCCTGGAAAAATCTTCATTCATTAGTACACTTTCTCTTTTAATGTATAAACTCTGAGTAATCTAAACATTTACAGTGATTATAAATAAACCAAGTTGACTAAGTACTTGTACTACTAAAATTAGTACAAAGTTATCCAGAAAATACTAATTAATAGAAAAGAGTGAAACCAAAGATGATGAATACATTTTTTAAAGTTAATAGTAAAGTGAAAGTCAATTATCTTTCCTTTGGTGGTATGTTTATGTGTAGAGCATTCTGATTATAGAAATACATCCCACTTTACTATTTTACTAATGTTATTTATCACAGCAGGGGTTTCTAAATTGTTTCTCTCTCAGAAGAAAGACTCTAACTGAATCCCAAGTGTATCCCAATATTTCATACACAATAATAGATATTTACCATTCTGACTGGAATATGAAACTACCATTGATTTCAAATCATGGAAATTTTAATAGATGTTGATATAATTATAATGCCTTGTTTTGTGTTGCTCTTTCTCTTGGAAGAACTCTGTATCTCTTTCATCTACTTCTAGCATACTGAATTAATAGGAAATATTCATGGGCTTTCTAGATTGATAGAGTCTCCTAAATTAAAAATTGTTTTTTCCATGACTCCATTTATCAAGTCCCTCACAATAGCCCTGAAACTTCCTTATTACTCATATCTGTACTGAACAAGTAACTTTATTTAGAAAAATATGTAGAAAAATTAATTATGTATTCATGTCATTTTTGGCTTGAACTTTTTATGTGTAATTTGTTTTTTAACAACTAAATCATTCAAAATGCAATAATTCTTAAGAAAACATTGATACTTTACTTAGATAGCAAAATTCATTTCCATGCCTGAAATAATTGTGGTGTGAAGTCTTAATCATCAGCAACTTTTAAACATGTAATGTATTCCTTAAAATTAAAAACCTATTGACTACATTCTATGTGATAAAAAAGTTACTATCAGTTCATTGATCTGAAGCTTTATAAACATTGGGTTTCAGAAAGCAAATAACTGAGTAGATGTTCTCATTCATTTTACTTTTAAAGAAAGAACACTGTAATGGAGTTATGAGCCTTGGGAATGTTTAATTAAAACACATTTAAAATATAAAAAGGAAAAATGTTTTGAATCAGAAAGTATAGACATTTAAAACGTGTGGAAATCCCAGGCATAAAGAAAAACGTTTATTAATCATAAACTTTCATTAAGGTCAAGAGTTTGTAAAATAAATGTGCTGAGTAGAAATCTGATGCTGCAAATAAGAGCTAAAAATTGGTTACTGTGTTTTTTCAAAAAATTATTTTATTATTAAAAATAATTTTTAAATAAAAAATAGATTATAATATAATTACATTATTCTCCCATCCCTTCTCTCCCTCCAAGCCCTCCTATATACTCCTCCTTGCTTGAGCTCTTTAAATTCATGGCCTCTTTCAACATTTTTGTTACAGTCATATATATATATATATATATATATATATATACGTATATACATATATACATATGCATTTGTATGTATATACATATATATCCTAAATACATAAGTAGACTTGGCTTCAGCTAACTTTTATAAACATCATAAGTTCTCTGGGATGGTCTGGGTTTAGAAACACCAGGGATCTTTTTCCTCTGAGTATAAATCAACCAACAGACAGCGCTGCGGAGGCTTGGCATGGCTTTAGTCTTAGGATCATGACTAGAGGCGACACAGGAATGAAGACAAGACAGACACACAGGCACACAGAAACAGAAAAACTGAGATAAGGTGATCATGGCTCTCAGATGTAGAAGCCACAGCACGCCAGAAGCTCAGGGTGTTTTTTTTTATATAGAGATGAACAGAGAGGCAACATTGTTGTATGAGCAAAATGAGGAAGGAAGTAGGGTTATTTCAGATAGACAAAGAGATTGTGTTATTAGATATATAGCTGGACAAGCATGTAGGTTTATCTAACATTAGTATGAGCAGGCTCTGTCATAAAGCAGTCTTCAGGCTGTGAACAACTGTGGGGGTAAAGCTACAAGGGAATGTTTTCTGCACATACTATTGCCATCCACACAATGACCTATAGGATGCTTTTGCCATCCCTCAGAGGCTCACTAGGGAAAGACTAGGTAGTTGGCAATTTCTTTGGTTTGTCAACCAGCTCCCAAATAAAGACATGGAGACTTATTAATTATGATTGTTTGGCCTTAGCTTAGGCTTATCCCACTAGCTCTTTTCAATTAATTTAACTTGTTTCTGTTCTCCTACATTTTGCTTTTTATCTTTCTTTCCTTCTGTATGTCCTAGTTTCCTGCTTCCTCTGTGTCTCTTTTCCTTTCTTCCTGAGCCTTAATTCTTCCTCCTACTTACTCTCCCTGCCCAGAAGATCTGCCTATACTCACTATACCCTCCTCCCTAACTACTGGCCAATCAGTTTTTTTTATTAAACCCATCAGGTGACTTAGGCAGGCAAGGTAAAACAGCAACAAAACTTTAAATAATTAAATGCAACACGTCTTTTCATAGTTAAACAAATGTAACACATCTTTGCACAGTTAAACAAATATTTTGCAACAACTTTGAAACTCTGATAGTGCATTAAGGTCCTTGACATGACTGTGCATGTCACACAGCACACATCCACTCAGGACCTTACTTGCTCTCTATATTAGTGAATTTTGATCTTAGATTATTCTACTATTATGCAACTAATTAGTAACTATGCATTATACTCCAAATGGGGAAAATAAGCATAATAGTTACATTTCTGCTCACCCTCCTCTCTTCTCTGTCCCCTCCTCTCTCTTCCTCCTGTCCCTTCTCTACTTCCTTTCTTCTCAGTCCTTCCCTCTCTCCCTGTTCCTCCCATAGTTAAATCATTTCTTTAACTTGTTTTCTCTTTTCAAATATGCTTTCATCCACATAATGTGAATTCTTAGCTGGGCAGTGGTGGCGCACGCCTTTAATCCCAGCACTCGGGAGGCAGAGGCAGGTGGATCTTTGTGAGTTCAAGGCCAACCTGGTCTACAGAGTGAGATCCAGGAAAGGCGCAAAGCTACACAGAGAAACCCTGTCTCGAAAAACCAAAAAAAAAAAA